>LZPO01035156.1:0-35136 GCA_001675575.1 Neotoma lepida
GGAATTACTACAAATTGTAGGGTTCATTTAAAATCTTTCATAGAAGTTGAAAAAGCATATAAGTCAAATGTTAACCTTGAACTACACTTGATGTTGTGAATGAAGATAACACATTGAACTTTAGAAAATCTTTCTTCCATTTTGATTGACATAGGAGGTGTTTGGAGATGTGACGTAATGAGCACATTAAACTCTCGCTTTTCCAAAGCAGGAGTCAGAAGTCAGAGGATTTCGATTCTTCCTTATAGCTAGAACAAAGATTTTCAGTTTAGGTTACACTGTATTGTATCCATCTACAGTCTTTAATTCAGACAAGGTCACTTTCGCTAATGGTGTAGGAGTGTCTATCTGAAGTAGTAGAGGCCTGCACATGTTAGTTAAGGAGAGTATTCTGGTCTTTTCTCAGGGGAAATGTCTCCTTTTGTCCTGATGTGGTACTTTGTCTTACAGAGTACACAGAAGGTTACTGCAACACATATAAAAGTCTCTNTTCTATGGATTTGTCTTGCAGTGAATGATGATGAAAATGAAGATGACAGTGATGGTGGTAATAGTTTTGTTGCTTAACCCATCTTCATAAAGCTTTTGACTGTATTGCTTTCCATTCTCTTTGTTATTTTTATGGCCAGTTTCCTGTGAAAGAAATGAAATGGACCTCTAATATCAAACTCGTACCCCTGCATTTATATAGAATTGTTTTTGCATTTATATGTTTTAATTCAGGAAAAATTACATTGCATTTGGTTGGTACTCTCTATAGATTCTAGTTGAGGTTGCAATGAAATAATGATTTCCTTCCCCACAATTTGAATGTTTTATAATTTTTTTTTGACAAGGAGAAAAGAGAATTATTCTAAAATGTTGTAAAATTGAGATCTCAATAACATCTCGATTTGCTACCAAAGTTAGTACCTCAATAATCTTTTATAAATAGCTATTGTTTGTGATATGTTAAATTCATAAACATTAATTATGTTCATGAATGTTAATTTATACTAAATATAAAATTATGTTTAAAAAGAGGAAAATGTTTGATTTTCTCCTATCATACATGTGAAAACCTTGATAGTAGGAAACTAAGTAGCTAGTATTAATTCCAATTATAATGAAGAAACATTGAACTGATAAACAGGAAGCTTCTAGACTTTCCTAAGTTCTATTTGCTTGAACTTCCTCTCACCTTCTAACATGTTTTATTCACTTAATGTAATAAGCAAAAGCAGTTCTTTAATGGATTACTTTCCTGCATATCTGACCTTACCTAGCATCTAATGAATATTAGACAACATTAGCCAGAAATTCTTCCCTTGTGCTACATGTCTCATAATTTTAAAAACACACCCAAAGCCTCCTTATTTAGAGTATTGATTACACATAGTTAAGTTCTTTCTAAGCTGATACCATGATGCAGCATTCCTTTTGTATAGTATTTTGTTTTGGTTTGACAAGCAATATTTATATAATGATAGACATTTCAATTATTGTATCATTTTGTTTTGCTGAAACTTTCAGAAATTTTTGATTAATTTAATTTGATGATTTGAAAATGACATCTTAGTTATATTTTAATGGTTTGTACCCTCTAATATTTCATTGAGGGGTGGAAATTTCTATTCCTTATTGTGGGAATTTTCTTCTCTTTGTTTTCTAACTTTGTTCTTTGATATAAATGTCTTGAGTTCTATCCTTGTTAGGAGAGAAAATGGTGTTTGAAACTGTTTTGCATTGGTATTTGCCATCTAAAACACAGAATTTGAAATTAAGATGTTGTGTGATTGTTATGAGTTAATTTCACCCTCTTGCTTACACAACAGAAATAAGTACAGAAGGTACTTGTTATAAAGAAGAGAGTAAGCATGTGATGCCTTTGGGATGCAGCTAGCTGGGAGTGAGATAATTTATCTTCATGGTGTGCATAAATTATAAGAGAAGAAAACTACAACAAAGAACAATGACTTAAGTAATATGTTTGAAAGCTTTATAAGGTGACTTTATTTCTGGCATTTGACTTTCAAATTATAAAATCTGTTTCATAGGTATTAGATGCTTTTGTCAAATGAAGAGCTATGGCATCCTTCCAGAAATCTTGAGCTCCAGAGATCTCTACTTAACTACCAAGCATCTATGTTTCAGAATGATTATGATTCTTAGCACAAAAACCACTAAGAATTCCCTCTTCCAATACTAAGCTATTCTTATTACTATAACTCTGCACTAGAGGTTGAAGTCAGGGATGGTGATGCCTCCAGAGGTTCTTTTATTGTATAGGATTGTTTTCACTATCCTGGGTTTTTTGTTTTTCCATATGAAGTTGAGTATTGTTCTTTGAAGTTCTGTGAAGAATTATGATGAGATTTTCATGGAGATTGCATTCAATTAGTAGATAGCTTTTGGTAAGATTGCCATTTTTACTATTTTTATCCTACCACTTCCTAAATATAACACCAGTAGCAGAGATATTGAGAACAACAATCAACAAATGTGACCTCTTCCGGAAACTAAGAAGCTTCTGTAAGACAAAGGACATAATCATTAAGACAAAACAGCACCCTACAGATTGTGAAAAGATCTTCATCAAACCCACATCTTACTCAAGCCTTACATTTCTGTGTCCTGTCATCTTCCTTCCTTCCTAGTGCTGGGATTAAAGGTGTCTGCCACCATGCCTGGCTCTGTTCCCAGTGTGGCCTTAGACCTCACAGAGATTTGAATGGATCTCTGCCTCCCAAATGCTAGGAGTAAAAGCATGTGCTACTACTGACTAATCTTTATGTTTAATGTAGTAGCTGGCTTTGTCCTCTGATCCCCAGGCGAGCTTTATTGGGGTACACAATATATCACCACAGGAGAGAAGATTTATGCCTTGGCAGAGGAAAATGGAGCAGAAGCATTAAAACCTTAGGGTGGGGGATAAGGCTCAGTGTAGGAGCCTGTCACCAAGCCTGATAACTTGAACTTGATTCCCCAGTGCTCACATGGTAGAAGGGGAGAAGTCATTCCCACAAGTTGTTCTTTCTCTCCNTCTCTATCCTTCCCTCTCTCCCTCCCTTCCTTCCTCCTCCCCTCCATTCCTCTCTCCTTCCCTTTCTTTTTCTCTCTGCCTAACATAGAAAGAAACAAGCAAATAATTAAAAATAAAAGAACAAGAGAGCATGAGAATAGGAGAGCAGGCCCTACCACTCATCTGTCTTATGGCAGCATGGGTGAGAGAGAGATGCCACTCCCTTGCCATTTGCCATCTATGGCAGGCAGGAGAGCTGGCCTTGCAGTCATGAGAGAAGAGCTGGCCCTGGCACATTTGAGCTGAAGGTGTTGGTGGTGGAATGAGTGAGTCTTCCTAACTGCATGAGAGCTGGAGAGCTAGCCCTGCTCCTTGATAGCTGCAGCACTTGGGAGAGTGGGCTTTGCAATTGCAGCACAGCAGAGCTGGCCTTGGTGGTATGGGTGCAGGTGAGCCTGACTCCAGGGCATGAGAGCAAAAGAATGAGCCCCACCCCTTCCTGCCTACTGCATTGGGCAAGCTAGCCCACTGGGCAGTGCTGGAGAGCTTGCACTCTTGATGAGGATGAGGGGAGCTGGTTGGCTGACCAACTCAGCCACTACCCAGGCCCAAAACAAGGGCTATGAGTTATTCCACCCCAACATCCATCCCACTGTGAACTGCATGAGCACCTCAAGGTGCCATTCNTGCATATACAAAGCTGCTGGATCTCTATGACACAGGGAAACAACAGGATATCCATAAGAAGTCTTAGTGAGGATCCCATATGGATAGTGTAGCAGAAGCCACAGGCCTCAAACCAGATCAATGACTCATTGCAATGAACATTTAGAAGTAAAGATGCCTGGACTAAAAGGTGTACTGTGTGATTAACTGAGTCATGCTGCAGCTTCCATAAGTTTTTCTTTCTTTTAAATTTTATTTCATTTAATTTTGGGAGGTATGTTGCAAGGTCAGAGCATAGATATGAAGGGACAGAGAGGTGAATGGGATTGGGATGCATTATGTGAAATCCACAAAGAATCAATAAAAATATTTTAAAAATTCATGATAAAAAAGAAAAATGAACATGAATGCTATTGCTGGGCAGCCTATGATAACATGTTCATGATGAGTGGTTTAAACAATATGAATAACTTCCTTGACAGTTCTGAATCAAAATTGAATTTGTTTTCAATACATAGAACATTTAAAATAATAATATATTAACTGTAATTAACAAATATAGAGTAAGGTACATTTATAGAATTTTCAGATTTTGAAAACTATTGACACTATAAAGTACTGAACATTAAAACATTCAAGTACATCTGACAGAAGCCATTAAGAATATACATCAGATGATAACTGATATCCAACAAGTAAACCTATCAGATAAATAATTCTCTGATTGGGAGCCACCACTTGGAAAAGACCATGGGGATCACTGACTGAATCTCTTTCTTTCTTTCTGTCATTTTTCTCCTGTGCCACTATATTTATCCCCTCAAAAACTAGCTATGGATATTTTCCTACTGCTTTGTGTGTTTATATATTCCATCTATTGGGCATATTTATAGCTGTGGATGCTCAGGAAGATGCTTTCTGCTTAAGCTGTATAATTCTAATGAATAGAAATAATAATGGGATATTTTTCATATTCAGACTGACATAGGAGAATATTGTCAGCTACAAAGCCTTTTACACATTTAGCTAAGCCCTCAAAACAAATTCAAAACAGACTAGTTGCCTCTGCAGAAAATTTGCAAGGACAAGTTCCTAAGTGTCTGTTAAGCACAGAGGAACTTTTGTAGACATAATTTTCTCAGCAATCGGCTTTCTGCAGGTACTCCTAGGCTCAAAATTCAGCCAACTAGCTGTTTATTGTTTAAGTCCNGAATTTCAATGTCACTTTCTGTCTGAGAATCCTGACCACTTAGAACTATGTGCACAGCCAAGCATTGAGTCAATGCAACCTCCCTAGCCTGAGAGAACCTGTGTAACTTTTGTTTTATGAGAATGGGTCAGACCCTGTATATATAACTTATAATTGTCCAGAGTTGGGCTGTGGAAGGTGTGTGTGAGTGTGCTGAAAGGGAGATGTAGGTGAGTGTGTAGTGAGAGAATATGTGAAGATATGTGCTNTGTGAAGACAGATGGAAGAGAGAGCTGTGTAAATGAGATATATAGCTATGTAGAAGTATATGGCCATGTGGAGAGTGTAACTATATGGAATACAGCCACACGGAAACAGAGAGATTTTCAGAAAGAAATTAGAGATGTAGCTGAGTGGATAGAAATATATAGGAATATGAAGCTATGTAGAAAAGAGATGCAGCTGTGCATAGAGGTGTATGGCTCCATAGGAGAGAGATGTATGTATATAAAGAAAGATATGTAGCTGTATATAAAGAATGTAACTGTGTGGAGACAGATTTTCAGATGAAGTAAAAGAGAAAGTTANCACCAGAAAGCATGTGTTTTCTTATTTTCCCCTCAGATGGAAAAGTCTAGCCCTCACCACACTTGTAGATATTTTTTTGCATACCCTGGGCTGCTGCAGTTAACAATATATATCTAACTGCTGATTAGATGAAAAGGTAGAACAGTAAAACAAAGTGTGTTAAACACCCATCCTCACCTAAAAAAGACCTTAAACCAAAGAAGCAAATAAATGACCATAAGCAGAAATAAAGGGGAAGAAACAAAACTAAATTTGAAATTACAGTCATGATATTTACAATTTTACAAAATTTAACATAAAATTTTAAACTAAAACACTGCTTAAATTAATAAAAATAATAGGCAGAAAGCATAAGGGGCCAAAGGAATATTGCCATTGAAACACAAACATTAAAATTAAGTAATACATTTTTTTGTTGCTTTTGCATCCCAAAGTTACCTCCCTCCCCTCTTCCTAGTCCACCTTCCCCAATTCACTCCTCCTCAACTTTTTCTCTTCAGATACAGGCAAGTCTCCCATGGATATCAACCAGCCGTGGCATATCAAGTTGCAATGAGACTAAGTACCTCCTCTTCTATTAAGGCTGGATGAGGCAATATGGTAGGAGGAATGCATCCCAAAAGCAGATAACAGAGTCAGTGACAGCTCCTATTTCTACTGTTAGGAGACTCACAGGAAGACCAAGTTACACAGCTCTAACATATATGCAGAGTGCCTAGGTCAGTCCCATGTGGGCTTCAGGGTTGGTGGTTCAGTCTCTGAGAGCCACTATGAGCCCAGTTGAGTTGATTCTGTGAGTTTTCTTGTGGCNTCCTGACTTCTCTGGCTCTTACAATCTTTCCTCCCTTTCTTCCATAGGATTTCCTGAGCTACCCCTAATGTTTGGCTGTGGGTCTGTGCTCCTGTTTCCATCAGTTGCTNGGTAAATTCTATCTGATGACAGTTCATCTAGGCATCAATCTATAAACACAGCAGATTATCATTAGCAATNATTTCATTAATTTTTTTTTAGGCATTCCTATTTGGTTCTACCATAGGTCTCTGGTGTATTTCGCCCTTGGGTACCAGCCATCAGGGGTGAGCTCCTTCTCAAAGTATGGGTCTTCAGCTGTGCCAGTCATTAGTTGATCACTCCCACAACTTCTGATCCATCTTTACCTCAGCTCATCTTGTAGACAGGACAAATTTTACATTGATGATTTTGTGGCTAGGTTGATGTTCCAGTCTCTCCACTGGAAGTCTTGCCTAATTATAGGAGATGGCTGGTTCAGGCTCTTTATCCCCTATTGCTAGGATTATTAGCTAGGGTCACCCTTAGAGATTTCTAGGANTTTCCATTTTTCTAGGTTTCTAGCTCATTCCAGAGATGCCCCTGATTTCCAGTTGTCTCTCCCACTACTTTCTTCCTCCATTCTCCTCCAACTTAATCTTTCCTCTTCCCATCTCATTCCCCCTTCCAGGCCCTTCCCCATCCCACTANTAATGTTCTTTATTTTTCCCTTTCACAGTGAGAATCATACATAACACCCCTGAGCCTTCCTTGTTAACTTGCTTCTCTGGGACTGTGGTTTGTAGCATGGTATTCCTTTACTTTATGGCTAATATTCACTTACAAGTGAGTACACACCATATTGGTGTTTTGGATCTGGGTTACCTCACTCAGGATTATCTTTTCTAGTTCTATCCATTTGCCTCCAAATTTCCTGATGTCATTGTTTTTAACAACTGAGCCATCTCCAATTTGTAAATAAACCATATTATTTGTTTTATCCATTCTTTAGTTGAAGGACATTTAGGTTATTTCCAGGTTCTGGCTATTCAAATAAACTATGAACATTGTTGTGCAAGTGTCCTTGTAGTATGGTAGAGTGTCCTATAGGTATATGCAAAGTAGTGCTATAGCTACTTCTTGAGGTAGATAAATTCCCAATTTTCTGAGAAANTGCCATATTGATTTCCATTGTGGCTGTGCAAGTTTGCACTCTCATCATCAGCCAAGGAGTTTTCACCTTGCTGAACATCCTCTCAAGCATGAGCTGTCACTTGTGTTTTTGATATTAGCCATTCAAATATGTATAATAAGGAATCTCAGTGTTGTTTTGGTTTGTATTTCCCTGATGGCTAAAGATGTTGAACATTTCTTAAGTGATTCTTGGCCATTTGAGATTCCTCTACTGAAAATTCTGTTTATATATTGTCTTAGAGTTTTTATTGCTGTGAAAAGACACCATGATCAAGAAACCTCTTATAAGGAAAACATTAATTGGGGTGGACTTACTTACAGTTTCATAGGTTCAGTCTATTATCTTCATGATGGGGAGTATAGCAGCATGAAGGCAGACATGGTACTGGAAAAGTAGCTAAGATTCTTACATCTTGCAAACAAGAAGTCACCTGAGACTCTGGGCAATACCCTGAGTTCATAAAACCTCAAGGTGCACCCCCACAGTGGCACATGTCCTCCAACAAAGTCATACCCATTTCAATGAAGTCAGACTCCCTATGAGGTTATTGGGGTCAATTACATTGAAACAAACACATCACTCCCTGACCCCTTAAGCTTGTAACAATATAATATAATTTCATGATAATATAAAATGCATTTAGTCTAAATTCAAAAGTCCCAATAGTCTATCACAGTCTCAACATGTTTTAAAGTCCAAAGTTCAAAGTCTCTTTTGAGATTCATGAAATCCCTCAACTGTAATCACCTGTAAAATCAAAATTAAAATGCAGATCACATACTTCCAGAAAATTATGGCACAGGATATTCATTACCATTCCAAAAGGCAAGGAAAGGAACATAGGGAGGAGATCCTGGACCAAAGCAAGACTGAAAATCAGCTGAGCAAACTCCAAACTCTGAACCTCCATGTTTGATGTTAAAACTGTCTTCAAATCTCCAACTCCATTCAGTTTTGTTGATTGCAACACACTTCTTTCTCTTGGGCTGTTTCCACTCCCTGTTATCAGCTTTCCAGGACAGGTATCCCATGACTCTGGCATCTCTAACATCTTAGGTTATTCAAGACAATCCAGTATTAAACTTCACAGCTTCATGCAAAGGCCTCTCTACTAAGCCTTCATTCAGAAACACCCCTGACACATGTCTGGCCCCAATGACTTTATTCCATAACTCTTTTCTTCTAATCTTAACTCTAAAATCAGAACCCCTGTCAAGGGGCTAGAACATTGTCCATCATTCAATAAGTATTCACCAGCTTTCTGTTTTTCATTGCCTAAACTTGGCTGTCCTGTAACTTCAGCTGTAGACTAACCTGGCTTCAAACTCTGCCTTCCTGGTGCTGGAATTATAGGTGTGCTCCACTAAACCCAGTTCTCAGCTTTTCTTTAGTTCATTTTTACGTGTTAGAAATTTAGCTAGGTGGGATCTTGCCCTGAGGACACCACTCCTTTTATTCCATTTCTTAATCCATTTATCTTCTTGAACCCAGGTTTTAGCTCTATTTCACTTCCTGGTGCTCTTTTTCTCCTCAAATTTACTTTTTGTTATTTACCCTGACCAGCTTGATCCTTTTCACTATAAATCTTCATTAGATTTACCACTAACAACCACAAAACAGAGTCTATACTAGGCTGTTTTGAGATTTCTTTTGCCAATAGAATTAATCTAAAACTCTTCACTTTAATTTCAGGCAGACTCCAGACAGGGGCAAAAAACAGCCACTTTTTCTTCACCAAAATATCATAACAATGATTTCTATGCAACATACTAAAATTCTTCTCTTCTGAATCCTCTTGAGCCAGCTCCCCACAGTTCATCAAATCACATTTAGTACTACTGTCTTCGATGCTCCTAGTAGTATGGCCCATTAAGCAATGCTTAAAGCATTGTACTGCTCTTATAACCCAAATTTCCAAAGTCCAAATTCCTCCAAACAAGTACATGTGGTAGGTCAAGCCTATCATAAAAATGCTCCAGTTTCTGGTATGTCNGGACCAGCCAACCTGCTGAACAGTACATTAATCTCTATTAGTGAGAATTAAGAAAAGACAAAGACCTAGGATAGAATTGGGAGGGTTCTCAATGAATACTCCAGCAGCTGAGAATTTATTTCTCATTGCATTTTCATATCCAAAGCTAGGAGGGCAAAATACTTCCTTACCATGGTTCAAGAAAGAAACAAGCACAAAACCTCCTTAATTCTCAAAACATTTAGCAACTATACCTTTGGCCAAGCATTCTATTATTTGGCCTTCAGGAACAAAACACCTAGTAAGGACACCTTTGGTCAATCAATCTGTTATTCAGCCTTGAGTAAAAACAAGATTGAACTCTCTTACCTTAAGTCAAGATGGAATCAAGCCACAAACTGGAGTCACTGTGGGCTCCCACACTGGTACCAACTTCTGTCTTAGTTAGGGGTTTTATTGCTGTGAAGAGACATCATGGCCATAGCAAGTCTTACAAAGAAAAAAGACTTCATTGAGATGGCTGTCTAACAGTTTCAGAGGTTCAGCCCATGATCATCAGGATGGGGAGGAGGATGGGATGTAGGCTGATCTGGTGCTGGAACTGAGAGTGCTACATATTGCAGGCAACAGGCAATCATATAACAGTTACACTGAGGGAAGCTTGAGCAAAGGAAACCTCAAACCTCACAGTGAAACACTTCCTCCAACAAAGCCACACTTCCTAGTAGCGTCACTCCATTTGGAGGTCATTTTCCTTCAAACCACCACAGGATTTTTTTTTTAATTTTCTTCTATCTGTTGAGATTTACTTTGTGACTGAGTATATGTCAGTTTTGGTGAAGGTTTCATGTAGTACTTAGAAGAAGGTATATTCTTTTGTATTTAGGTGAAATGTTCTGTAGATAGCTGTTAGGTCCATTTGAGTTTTAATGTTTGTTAGTTCCATTATTTCTCTATTCAGTTTCTGTCTGAACACCCTGTCCATTGGTGAGAGTGGGGTGTTGAAGTCTCCACATATTAATACATGGGGATCAATGTGTGGTTTAGGCTTTAGTAATGTTTCTTTTACAAATGTGGATGCCTTTATATTTGGGGAATAAATGTTCAGAATTGAGACATCACCTTGGTGGGTTTTAATGAGGATGAAATGTCCTTCTCCATCACTTTGATATTTTTTGGTTTGAAGTCTATTTTTTTCGATATTAGGAAAGCTACACCAGTGTAAGATGAATTTCTAAATGGTCTTGTTAAATAGAAACACAGGGCCAGATATAGGATGAAAATCTGACAGAGATCAGAGGAATTAGGAACAGCCACCAGCCTCACCTTACCAATGCCGCTGCTTCCAAAAGAGTGTGTGATTTCCTGTATCTCCACGTCTCTATCCCTTTCCATTCTCTTCTCCCATTGGCTCTCTCAGCCTAGGTACATCACTTCCTGTCTGTCTATATAGACTTCCAGAATTCTATGGTTGATGTTGGGATTAAAGTGGTGTGTCTCCACACTTGACTCTTTCTTGTGTGACCTGGAACTCACAGAGATCCAGACAGGTCCTGCCTACTAGGTTATAGGATTGAGTGTGCTAACATAGCAAGGCTAGCAGCTGAACTTGTTCCTCTGATCCTCAGATAAATTTTATTGAGAGACATAGATAAATACCACCACACACCAGCTTGCTTATCAGGTCTATTTGATTGGAAAATGTTTTTCAACCTTTTACTCTGAGGTAACTATCNTTGATTTTGAGGTGTTTCCTGTTTGTAGCAAAAGGATGGATCCTGTTTTCATATCCATTCTGTTAGCCTATGTTTTTTTATAGGTGAATTGAGTTCATTAAGATTAAGTGATATTAATAATAACCACTGATTATTAATTCCTGTTATTACATTGTTGTTGTGTGTGTGTGTGTGTGTGTGTGTGTGTGTGTGTGTGTGTGTGTGTGTGTGTGTGTGTGTGTTTCCATTCTTTGGATTTTGCTGGTGTGGTCTATTGCTTATGTTTTCATGAGTTTAGTAGGTTAGAGTTTTCCTTCTAGTATCTTCTGTAGGGCTGGATTTGTGGATAGATACTGTTCAAATTTGACTTTGTCATGAAATATTATGTTTTTTCCATCTAAGATGATTTAAAGTTTTGTGGGTATATTAGTCTGTNCTGGCATCCACAGGCCCTTTTGGTTTTTAGAGTCTCCATTGAGAAGTTGGATGTAATTCTAATAGATCGGCCTTTATACATTACTTGGCATTTTCCCCGTGCAGTTTTGATATTCTTTCTTTGTTCTGTACGTTTATTGTTTTGATTATTATGTGACATGGGGACTTTCTTTTCTGATCCAATGTAGTTGGTATTCTGCAAGCTTCTTGTACGTTTATAGTCATGTTCTTTAGGTTAGGGAATGTTTCTTCTATGATTTTGTTAAATATATTTTCAGCATCTTTGTGCTTAGATTCTTCTCCTTCTTCTATTATTATTATTCTTATTGTTAGGTTTGGTCTTCTCACGGTGTCCCTGATTTCCTAAATGTTTTGTGTTAGGAGTTTTTGTTGTTGTTATTGTTTTAGATTTAACAGTTTCTTTGACAGGGGAATCTATTTCTTCGACTGTGTCTTCAACCCTGNAAATTATTTCCCTCTTCCATCCCTTTTATTCTGTTGGTGATATTTTTATCTGTAGTTATCCAGGTTTTCCATTTTATGAATTCTCTGAATTTGTGTTTTCTTTATTGCTTCTATTTTGATATTCACGTCATTAATAGTTTTATTTCACCTATTTAATTTTTGTTGGTTTTTTTTTTATTTTTGGGGCTTTCTTGGGATTTGTTGATTTCCTCTAATTTTTTTTTTCTTTTCCTCAGTTTCTTTAAGTAAGTTTCATTTTCTCTTTAAGAACCTCTATCATCTCCATAAAGTTGTTTTTAAGGTCATTTTCTTGTCCTTTGGCGGCACTGGATTGTTTGGGTCTTGCTGTCATAGTATAGCTGGGCTCTGGTGGTGCCACATTGGCCTGTCTATGGGTGAGTNTATTTTTACATTGTCATTTAGTCATCTGGGTTTAGGATAATTAGTTCTAGTCCCTGATTTCTGAGTTTGTCTTTGTTGGATGCGTGTTTTGTTCCTATGTTTCTGTTTCCTCTTTGGTTTTCTACTCTTTTTGAGCTGGAATTTCTGGATATTGTCATGACTCTGGTCTGGTTGTGAGTCTCTGTCCAAGTTGGGATTTTGCCTTCTGGCATTTAGTTTGGCCTTTGATGAAGCAGGAGGTTTCTCTTTTTCTGAATGGTGTGGCCTGCACCTATTCTCCTGACTGATGTGATCTGAACCTACTCTTTTGACTGGTGTGGCCTGCACCTGAGCAGCTGGAGTCTGATCAAGCTAATGTGGTTTGCACCTGTTCTGATTCACATGGCTTGTCCCTGAGTGGCAGAAGTCCACTGGGGCTAGGGACAGGATCCAGCAGAGGGCCAGTGATGAGCTGGGATGATGAGGGCCTAGGGAAGGGTCTTGGAATACATANTCTACGGAATAGGCCAGTTTCACCAGCAGAAGGGACCTTCACCAGTTCTGATTAGTGTGGANTGCCCCTGAATGGCAGAAGTCCATTGGGGTTGGGGGCATGGCCCAAGAGTGGGGCCAGAGAGGAGCTGGGGAAGGGACTCAGGGGTTCAGAATCCAGGATCGGGGCAACAGAATTGACAGGTGGATCACTCATCTGTACTGAATGGTATGGCCTATGCCTGAGTTGCATAAGTCTGCTGGGGTTGGAACCTGGGACTAGCAGCAGAGCTGGTGATGATGTGGGTCCCAGGAAGGGTACCATGGGACAGACTCCGGGAGTTGGGAGATAAATTGCACTGGCAGACAGGTCATTCACCTGTTCTGGCTGGTGTGGCCTGTGCCTCAGTGGCAGAAGTCTGCTGGGGTTGTGGGCAAGGTCCAGCAGCAGGGACAGTAANGAGCTCTGATTACCTTGTTCCCTAGATCTTGTGTGGCATCTAGAAAGCAGTGAGAGGTGTGGGCCAGTATATGGAGCCCAGGGGAGAGAGCAGCTAAGTTATATTTAATAATCTATTTTTTAAAAGAGTTTGAAAATAATTCTATTCAGCATGTATGGAAAAATTGCAAAAAATACCTATGTATGTTTACTTTTCAAATATTTTTTTACTATGGAAATACTAATAAACATATATGTATTACTAATTTGTGAATAAAAGGTTATGAATTTGAAAGAATGAAAGGAGGAGTACAAGAGAGTGTTTGGAAGGAGGAAAGAGAAAGGTCACATGATGTAATAATAATCTCAAACAGTAAAAGAAATCATTTTTAAAAAGTAGATGATAAGTTACTAAAGATTGGGAAGTGGGTGAAATGGAGAGATGATAGTCAATGGACAAAAGCTTTGGTTGCACAAAGCTGTGGTGTGTTTATTGTTTGTATATATTTTATATAGTTATTGTACTAATTCTATATAGTTCTTCTTATATTAGTTAAAACTTTTCTTTAATTGTTTTATTGTTATTAGACAAAAAGGGGAAATGTGGCAATATTCTATCTGTGTCCCCCAATATACTGTGTCTCCCAATGAAATAAAGCTTGCCTGGAGATCAGAGGAAGGTCAGCCACTATTAGTAAAGACAGAAGTCATGCAATGTTAGCACACACCCTTAATCCTATCACCTGGCAAGCAAGATCTGTCTGGATCTCTGTGAGTTCAAGGCCACACTGGGGAACAGAGTCAAGCATGGTGACACATGCCTTTAATTCCAACACTAGTTAACCATAGAGGTCTGGAGGTCTGTACAGACAAATAGGAAGTGACAGATCTGGACAGGTAGAAGAAGTGATGTAGCTGGGCTGAGAAAGCCAATGAGAGAACAGAACAGAAAAGGCATATAAGCCTGCTTAGACAAGAAGTTGGCTCACCTTTGGAAGCAGCAGTGTTGGTGAGGTGAGGTTAGTGAATGTTCCTAATTCCTCTGATCTCTGTCAGATTTTCACACCTATTTCTGGCTCCTTGTTTTTATTTAATAAGACATTTTAGAAATTCATTTACACAAGGCAAATAAATACTAAAGAACTAATGAGAATGCTTAAGAAGTTTACAATGAATATTTGTGCATTACCTTACGTCTTAGCACTGATAATCTTGCAAAACTACATATTATATAACTTATAAATGCAAGTAGAAAAGATGGCTGTGGAATGTTTTGCAACATTTCCCTTAACACATAAAGGTATGGGTAAATTCTAGACTAAATAATTTTAATAAATGTGTGCTCCTTAGTAGATTCAGAACATATCAAAATAATCAGTATTTGAACGTTGTGGTGTATAATAGCATACATTATGTTAATATAATACAATGGCTCACAGTTTAAAATTTTACAAAATTGGATAATTGTGGTAAACAAGGTGGAATGTATTTTATTTAGAAAAAATGCAAACTATGCATTTGGAAGAACATTATAACCTACAACTTTTGTTAACTATGTTGTGCATGGAAACAAAAAATAGTACACAAACATGATGAATTAATTTCAATTCTTGTGTGACAGATATATATATATATATGTATATATATATATATATACTGAACTTAATTGTTTTAAATATTTAATTATGTATATGTGTGTGGAGGGGTGTGCACATTTGAGTGGAGGTACCTACAAAGTCCAAAAGAGGGTGCCAGATTTCTTGAAGTTGATGTTACAGACTTTTGTCAACTTCCTAGGTAGGCTGTTCATAATTGAACTTGGCTATACTCTTCAATGGTAAGAGAGATACATACCCATTTAAAAATGTATTTAATTTTTGAACATGTCATACAAGAGGAGTACTAAATTTATGGCACTTGTACCATCCTTCTAACCCCTTCAGATCCTCTTGTATATCTCATCATCTCCCTTTCAAATGTACCAAGAAGAAATTATTATTATTATTTTTACTTACATGTTATATACTCTATCTTTCTATCCTTTATGTGTCTATCTATGTATCTATCTATATATCTATGTATTTATCTATGTATCTATGTATCTGTCATATACCTTTTCATTTACCATCTATGTATCATCTAGCTATCACCTATCCACACAACCTACCAAGTTCCTTTAGTGTTATTATATATAAATGTGTTTAGCAATGACCATTTAGTATTGAATAACCCCAGGGNCTTGTAATCAAAGAAAATTGTTTTTCTCATGTCAGAAGACAATACTTCTCAGTGAGTGCCCTGGTCCTCTGGCTCTTATAACCTTTCCATCATGTCATCTACTATGTTCCCTGAACCTTAGTTGTAGGTGTTGCATTCAAGTTATATCAGTTTCATCAGTTGACTCATTATGTGCACTTTTCTAATTGTTAATTTCTATAATAATCTTCATCAGCAAAACTGAAAGAAATGGAGTTATGTCACAACATGATAGTGTTCCTCTTAAAAGTCATAGACTACTTAGCAATATCACCAGTGCCAGCCACAGGAACCTTCTTTTGAGTTTTTGGTCAGAGAAATCAAAATACTTCAAAAAACAAAAAAANTGCCCATCATGTTGCCCTTTGTTGCATCCAGAAACTTGAACATAAGACCTTATTGCTGAAGACATTAGACACTAAGAATACAGGATTAACAGGAATCAACCTGAGAATTAGCAAGGAATCTAGCTTCCACAGTATTTGAAGTTGTTATGTAAGCTACCAATGGAGAAAAGCCATTGATAGCCCTATTTACCTATAAAGCCTATGAATCAATACCACTGAGACAAAGTTTCAGCCCATATATATATATATTACATTAGCCTTTATGTCCACCTTGTAGGGCATTTTAATTTGGATTCTATGGTTAAAATTTATATAAAATTATGGACACAGGTATAAAGTGATAAGAAGCAAATGTTTAAATACTCTCATATTTGATGACCACATAGAAAAAGAACTGAGTATAAATGTATGTGTTTTAAATATCCTGGCAATAAGTGATGGGGTAGGGAGCTTGGAGGAGTAGAGGGAGTGAAAAGTATGGCTGGAATATATTGTGAGGAAGAAGAATCTATTTTCAATAAAAAAAGAAAAGAAGCAACTGATTTAAAAAAGTAGATGTGTTCATGTAAATAGTACATTCCCAGGAAATGGTATCATCCATTTTTATGACAATATACACTGAAGAGCTCTTTAAATATATCTCTCATAATAGCATATAACTCTGAAAGAGAAGAAATTACATTTTAGCAATAGTAATATTTCAGAGTAACTCTTTCTTTTAGGTTTCCAAGAGTAAAGAACCATGTTAAAACATTTTAATGAAGTATTGCACAGTAAGATGCATGTAAAAGATTTAAAAAGACAATGTACTCCACTTTTGTGAAGAAGCCATAAAGAATAATTTTATTGTTGCATAGAAAGAGAAGTATCAAAGCAAAAAAAAGTAAACTTTAGTGTAAATAAAGATAGCTTTTCATTTACTCAGAAGACAAAATGAAAGGAAATGGAGGACTTGGAGACACATCTATGGTGCTTAGGGAATTTGAGAAAGGATGTTGGTGTGGTTATAAGAAATAAAAGAGTAGATCAGACTGTTTACAGAGGGTCCCAAGATAATAGATAATCTTGAAGATTTGATTTAAAAGTATGAAAAAGAAAGACAGAAAAATACCTGTGGATTGATGCCAGGAACTCAATAAAGGATCAAGTATTAGGAAGTGGTAAGGAGAAATTGCAACTTCAGAGCTGAACATTTTTATCAGTTGGTGAAAACTTAGAAATAATTGTTATTTTGCAGTGTTCTTAATATTCTGAATGTGCTTTGACTGTTATGTACAAATAGCTGAGGGGACATAAAAAGAAACAAACCATAAATTGTGACAAGAATCTTTCATAAATGAGTGAAAAGTAACACTGTGAAACATAAAATGAGATGTTTCATAACATAACTGTCAGAATCATGCAGGTATTTAAGAACAATATGGAGAAATGTAATCACCATGACAATTACTAGAATTATAATTGTAGTATAGTATATATAATAAGAAGATACACAGTGATTGAAATTTGCCTTTCACTATTCCAAAGTCTTCATAAATTCCCAATTAACTTTTCAGATGTAATTTGCTGATAATAGAACAATTAGTGTTCTCATTGCTCAGTGGAAAATGAGAGTGAGAAAATGTGAGCACCATGTCTACTGCTATAAAGGACCCATATGCACAAGATATGCAGAACCATAATGTTATTCATAATTTTAGTCCATTATTGAAAGAAATGTGGAAGACAGTGAATGGGTAGATATGGGAAAATTCAGATGTGGGAGATTTCTTACTACAGTTTTTCAAAACTCATTAAGGATCTTCTTGCCATTGTATACTATTGACATATACTTGCTTTTTTTAGAGCATTTTACAGAGTGAATGATGTTTTTAAATCACAGTTTCACATTCTGCACACGTGGTTTCATGTTTACACACCACTATCTGCTTCTGGTACACCTGTTTGAATAGTTTTGTCCTGCCAGGACTGGAATTGAGAGGGTCTCTCAGTTCCCCACCCCTACATTACTAGGATTATAGGCAAACCTCACTACAGCTATTTTTTNCCATGGACACTGGAGACCCAATCTCAAGCCCTAAGGTTTGTGCAGATAACAATGAACAANCTCCCCAGGGCTAAGGCATTTAAATATTTTGAAATGACTAATTTTTTATGTATGTGAGTATTTTGCCTGCATGTATGTATATGTATTATGTGATACCTTGTCCTCCTGGATGCTAGAAATGGGCATGGGGTTACTTGGAATTGGAGTTACTGAGGGTTCTGAAAATTCTATGCTCATGGACTGGAAAATGAGTAAATTTTAGTCAAGTTGATAAGAAAGTTGCAATTACATAATAATCAAGGATGTACACATCATTACACATGTACACACACATACACCATACATACTCACACATAGACACCACAAACACACACACACACACACACACACACACACACACACACATTTATGCCATTTAAAATAAAAATGGCATATCTACTTTGCAGATGTCTCTTGAAGCAAAAAGGAAATTGGTCAGTAACTGTACTCTTCCTCAGACAAAGGTAAGGAGTCTACACCCTGCTCACCCTTTCAGAGAAGTAGAAATGGCTTCAGGGACTGACAGAGAGGGCAGTGCAATCACTCAGCTTGCTTGACAGTACATGTGACTTCACCATTCTTTTACCTCCACAAAACTTACAATTAATTCCTTCTTATCTCCCTGTTGTCATTGCTTCATAAGACCTTATGTGAAGAGGTTAATAAGGAAAATTGTGTTTTCTGAAATGATTAGGTTAGAGGCATCCACAGAATAGAAATAAGTGCTCTCACTGTTCCAAATATAGCCGACTCAACATAGTTTCTGAAATGTTAAGACAAATAATTTTAGTGNGACATCTAAAAACTCAAAGAGAAAAATGAATATAAAGAGAGAAAAAAACTTAGGAATTTCTAGCCATCTCTTTTTGTACCTGTGTCTCTGTCGGAAACTTGAAATACTATAGTTAACAGAAAAGCTGGGAGGAGAAAAAGTAGTCACTCAAAGAGACAACCCACCTATGTCCAATGCCAATGGTCAGCCCTGAAAACATACATAAAAGTAATAATATATGGACTGAGTAGGTTATATTTAGGATAATAGATGTAGATACATAACATATATTCATGCAGTAACATTTAGTAAAAAAAGAGGCTATAAATTTGAAGGACAGCAGGAAAGGATTATGGAGCTGGCGGGAGGAAAGGAAAGGGAGAAATGTAATTATATATTTCTCAAAAACACTTTGAAATAGAGTTATTTCCTTTTAATGTTGTCCAGAAAATTTCTGTTTATCCATTTGTTTTCTTATAGTTTAGATTTCTATCTAGTCAACAATTTTGNTTATATTATCTGTATATTTTGCTGGAGATTAAATAGTAAACACAAAAGAAGAATATTTCTTTTTATTTAATTTTGCCTTTAGGTAATATATTGCCTAGAAAACAATGATATACATGTTAATCTTCTTATAGAACATCATGTTTCATTTCTTAAGAATAGGTTCAGAATTGTATAAATCTATATTCTATCCCATGGATTTACCTGAAAGTAGNCATAAGGCTCCCCAAAGGATATTTGTATCTGCACTCTTGTTAGAAGATTTTATTCTCCTGTATTTAAAAGACATTCAGAAAATCAGGGTTAGATCTGCATATCTGTCCATATAAATCTTTAATGTTGTCAGCTCAATAGGATGTAGAGATAAACTTAGAGACAGACTTGTGGGTGTATTTTTTAAAATGTAACTGAGCTGGGAAAACCCACCCTTAGTTTTGGTACCATTCCATGCACTGGGTCCTGACTTAAGAGAATAAGATCAGCTGAGCACAGGATGTATCTTTTCTGCTTACTAACTTATCTCTCTTTACTCACTGACATGTGTGGTGCCCAGCTGTCTTATAGTCCTGGCACTATCCTTACTATGACAGTGAGTGAAAACAAACACTTACTTCTTTAAGTTGCTTTTATCATAGGAATAAAAAGCATTAACTAATAAAGGAAATTGGCATCAAGGAATGGTTAAATTGCTGTGAGAAACTTGATCATGTGACTTCTAGGACTTGAGACTGGTTTGCTGGAATAATGTAGAAGAGATTTGAGTTTCAGGCTAGAAGGTCACTAGAAAGCTAAACCAGAAAATGAAGCTATGAGAGAAAAATAGTGGAGGTTGATCTCCTGAAGTTTCAGAGGAGAACAGGGACTCTTTTTAGACCCAGCCTAGAGGGTACATGTTACACAATGGCAAAGAATGAGTCTATATTCTTCCAAGGTCCTAAGGACATCAGTGAGCCTGAATCAAAGACTCATGGGCTAGTTTATTTGATGAAAGGAATTACTACTTCAGACTGTTGCATGGCTAATGCTTACTACTCTTAATGAAGGTCTANACTTTAAGAGAGAAGAGCATCTGCAGCAGAGAGATAGGAAAAATGGTAAAATAAAAAAAGACAAGACATGCTTGTCATCTTTTAATCACAGAGAATAAGAATTTTCAACTTAGAGCTAAACTTTGCTTGCCTTTGTTGCTGTTTGTGTTGCTTTAGTTTGCTTTTCTTTGTTGTGGGCTAAAACTGGATCCTCTTGGATGCTTGGCAAACATCCTACTACTAAGCTGTATGTCCTGTATTAGTCAATTTTCTTTTGCTGTGATAAAACACTACGTCCAGGACAAGTCATAAAATGGAAGTCTTATTTGAGCTANAGTTCCAGATAAAAGAGTTCACCTTGGCAAGGAAATGTGTCTGCAAGCAGCAGCAGGGGTGGGGGGTGGGGAGGGGGACTGGAGCAACAAGCTAAGGAGTTTGATTACACCATTCACCAAAAACACCAAGTAAACCTATGAAATCTCACCTCCAATAACAGATTTTTTCCAACAAAACCTTGCCTCCTAATCCTTCCCTAAGGAGGCCACCAACCAGGAGCTAAGTATTTAAATGATTAAGAGATAGGAAGAATTCTCATTCAATACACCACGTTAACATATACAATATACACTAAAAATGTTTCTACTATAACACTTATTATACAATAGAACACATAGGACAAATGAAGTTAATACCTGAATTTGAAAAATGATTATGCATTTTCTGTATTTGAAAATAAGAGGAGGAAAATTAAGTTAAAATTAGATCCAATACTTAATTAAAAACAGATGATAGCACTGAATCTAAAGTTACCACATGAGAAATATTTTCCTAGAAAATGAAATGTACAGTTTCACTTTCTTGTTGACTAGTTTCACTAAAAAGATCTAAATGTAGTGAGAGCCTGCATCTGCATTGGAGAAAACTACTGATCAATAACTATACTGTATGGTACATTCTGTGAAATGTACCANAGCAACACAGCCAACAGCTGTGAACTGTGCTACGACGCACAACACGGCCAGGATCCAGGAAGCAACTTAGGGAAGCTCTGTCTTCACTTCCAGGTATTTTTTTTTTTAATCACATTTGATGCTTCTGAAAGGTGTGCTTCTTTTACTCCCCTATGGCAAAACAAACATCTGATAGTATTGCAAAAGAAACTTGCTTAAGAATTTATCATTTTTACCATATCTACTCAATCAATGATTTCAGAAAATTTGTTCAAATGATTTCTTATTCTACTTCTAGAAAAGTAATGTGAGTTAAATATTACAAGCTGTAAATTATATATAAGAACGGATGTTGTCCAAAATTAAAATAATACAACACTGAATTGTTTCACTTGATACAGTATGCCACACAATACACTGAAACAGAAATTTAAAGTAACAATTATGTAAATTTTCTAAAGTGTAATCAGAAAAATAAATAAATATATATTGATAAGATACTGAAAATGAGTAATGATTTTTAATTTCTACATTTATTCAGTTATTAATATTTTGAAACAATATTATTCTATAAATCATCTGATGAACTGCTGTTGCTTGTTTCATAGATGTAGTGTAGACAGATATGCATATGTGCATTTATGAAATAATAATAATGACTATATTCATACAAACATACATATGTAATTGTGGGTTTGGGTGGTTATATGTCTTCAATTTTACTAGGTTATACACAATTACCTTTTAATATGTTTGTATCATTTTATACAGTTCTGAAATGTGCAAAAGGGAATCCATGAGTACCCATCCTTGAAAACATTCATTATTATCAGATGTTAAATTCTTGGACCATATGGTATGTAAAAATACTATTTTGTCTTTTCTTGATCACTAAAGAAAATGAAAATGATTACCTTCTCTTTGGTAGGCTTTTGCCTTCTCATTTCTATAAAATTATATTTGCACCTCTATTTTTCTCATTTTATTAAACTAGCTTTTGTTCCTCACACAACACATTCTGATTACTTTCTCTACCCCTCTACTCCTCCCAGTTCCTCCCCTCCTCCCTTTCCATCTGGAACTCTCTGGATCAACCCTCTTTCTGTCTTTCATTAAAAAAATAAAAATAAAAAAAAGAACCAAAATGAAGCAAAACAAAAGAAAAAAATAAACAGCAAGAACAACAAAAATAAAGGATAATAATAAAGAGGCAGAAGTTGGCAGATCTTTGTGATTTCGAGGCCCACCTGGTCTATAAAGTGTGTTCCAGCAGAGCCAGGGCTGTTACACAGAGAAACTCAGTCTTGAAAAGAAAAAATGGATAATAATAAATAAAACAAAATCGACGGTTATTGGTCCACAGTTCATGCATTTCCAGCAGTTTGGCTGGCTTCATGATCTCANTGTCTCTTGTTCATTGAACCTCTCCTCTCTCCCATNAGTTGAACCCCTGGAGCTCTGCATGGTGCCCAGCCATGAATCTCGCATCTGCTTCCATCTGTCTCTGGATGAGGGCCCATCGGGGCTTCTCAGCCATGGGTCCATAGCTCATGCATCTCCACTAGTTTGGGTGGCCATCTCTGCACACCCTCCCATCATGATCTCTTAGTCCCTTGCTCATAGAGGGCGCCCTGTCTCCCATCGATTGGGCTCCTGGAGATCCGCCTGGTGCCCACATCTGTCTCCATCAGTCATGCTGAACTGGGCCCCCCTGGAGACTTNAGACAGTTATTTGGCTTGAGGTGTCTGAGGGCCCCCAGGCAGTGGGATCANGCTCTGTCCCTGGCGCAGGGGCTGACATTTTGCAGCCCAGTGTCCGAGGTGGGACACCTGGCACAGTCTTGGTGCAGGGAGGAGGGGATGCCCTGCCTTGGCTGAGAGTGCCAGAATCTGGGCATTCACCATGGGACACCTTGTTTTGGAAGAGGTGGGAATGGGGGCGTGGGTTGAGGGGGAAGCTGGCAGGGCAGGAGGAGGGAGGAGAGGAGAAACTGGTGGGGATGGAGGAGGGAGGAGAGGGGGATCTGAGGTTGGTATGTAAAAGGAGTGGAAGATCTTTTTAATGTAAAAATAAATAAATAAACTAAAAAAAAAACAAAGAAAACAAACAAACAAAAACCAAAATCTATCACATTGGAATAGGACAAAACAAGCAAACAAAAGAAAAGGAGCCCCACAAAGGCACAAGAAACAGGTATAGATGTAGAGACACACTCATTTGCACACTCAGGAATGCCATAAAAATAATAAACTGGAAACCATTATATATACACAAAGGACCTGTAGGGTAAAAGACAGAATATATATTATATATATAAATATAATGTATAAGATGTACATATATTCATATTATATATAATTACATTATATAATAAAAATCAAAAATTACATTTTAATTTAAAAAAAGAGAAAAAGATGTGATATGACATTACAAGACAAGGAACTTCAAAAGAAGGAACCTCTACTGTTGTTCTTGAGTGTGTTTTCTATTGGCAATCTACTGCTGGGCATGAGGCCACTCTTAAGATTCCCTTGATGAATACTAAAGTTTCATTTGAAATAATTTGGAAAAACAATTTATTTGGCCTAAAAATTTTGATTATAATTATCACTGAAGAAAGTCAGAGTAGAGTATTAAATATGAAACTGGATAAAGGAATGGAAGCAGAGGCCAAGGAGGACACTGCTTATTGTCCTGCTCCTCAGGGCTTGCTCAGCTGGCTTTCTCACACTATCCAGGACTATAGGCTCCTGCGTGGCAACTTCAACAATGGCCTAGGCCCTCCTACATCAATCATGAATCCAGAAAATGTCCCACAGAATTGTAGTCAATCTAATGGAGGCAATTATTCCATGCAAGTTCCCCTTTGCCAAATGACTCTAGCTTCTATGGAGTTGAAAAAGATGACTTAAACAGTATGTCAAAATATCTGCAAATGTTTCTGGATAATAAAAGGATGTCAGAGTTGAATAATTACTTTCCTGCCTTCCATAACATAGTGCAATTTCTTATTTTTTTATAATTAAAATATATTCTTCTTTTATAATTTAATACATAAGTAGTTATATCATTTCCACTTTCTGTCTCCCNCTTCTTATTCTTCCTGCTACCCTGACCCCAGCCCTCCTTCAAATCATACACTCTTTTTCTTTACTTATTAGTTTCACACATATGTACGTGTGTGTGCATANCTATATATATAAATCCCATTATGTATTTTTAGTGTTGCTCTTATGTACATGTATTTGGGGACTGACTATGTAAAACAAGTTAATTGATAAGAGATCTTATGTCTAGAGAAAATTAATTCTCCCTCTCTCAGTAGTGATTAACTGTCTGTGGTTCTCTTCATCTAGGTAAGTGATTTTGAAGAATTTTTCACATTTACATTGTCACATGTGAGTAGTTTGGTTTTTTGGATGTCTTCTTTAAGCAATTTGCCCTTTCNACTTAGATTACNTAATGCCAAANCCAGTTGCTACCATTAACTTCTTCAAATGCTATTTACGAAAGAGTGAGTATATTTATAGGAGAAAGTTTTGTCTGGGTCCCAGCAGGCACCAAGGTTTCACAGCCACTTATAAAATAATTACTCAGAGGATTACATTAATTATAACTGTTTAGCCATTAGCTCAAGCTTATTACTGACTAGCTCTTACATTTAAACTCAGCCTATTTTTATTAATCTACATGTTGTCATGTGTTTCCTGGCTTTACCTGCATCCCATTACATGTTGTTCCTTGGGCAGCTGGCTGGCATCTCGTGACTCATTCTTGCTCTTCCCAGAATTCTCTTTGTCTGCTTATCCCACCTATACTTTATTACCATAATTAACAAGGCAATTCCAAGTAATTTATGTTACAATCAAGAGAGGTTTATTTCTGGGATAACTTACAGCCGGTAAGGGTTCAGGTACAGGATCCAGGAGAGTGGAATCATATCCAATAGAAAACTCTGGCTTGATCTCCAGCCCAGCATCCAGGACCACGAGGGATCCAGAAGAAAAAGGGGCAAGTACACAGGCACCCCGAGTCTTAAGGGGCTCCCTCTGAGCCATGCCCCAGGGGAAGGTCCTAGGCAGCTCTGGCAGTTACCTATTGCCACTGTAGGGGCAGTGTTTCAAGATCAAAGCTGGAACAGCTACCCCCTACATCTACCCCCTTTTGTTTAAATAAGAAAGTTCTAACCTAATATAAAACTATTTACAACAGGAATGGTTTCCAAATATTGTAAGGGATAATAACCTAGACAAGATGAAACTACACCAACAAGAACAACACCAAATAAGAAACACATACTAAAATCCAGAGGAGTCTGGAACATAAGTAAATGGCATGTCACAGAGATCCTTCCAAAAGATGTCCTACCCTGAAGAACCTGAATCTAATACTTAATATGTTCTAGCTGAGATACAAGAAGATTTTAACTGTAACTAGTCTTCAACTCCATCAAAGACCTGAGAAGGAATATAATAACACCTGAATAAAGAGAGAACAAACAACTTTCAGGAGTCTTTCCAGAGTAGACAGAGACAGTTGGCAACCTGGACAGTCACCTAGAACATCTCTGTATCGTTGGTGCATTCAGATTGGCTACAGGCCTAGAATATCTGTCAGACCATTTTCAGAAGCAGGTTTTTTGAAAGACTATCTTACCTTGTCTTGGCAGAGTTCAATAGTCGCTTGTTCTTGTGTCCTGCTCATATCAAAGGGACAGTTATCGTACTGTCAGCAGTCAAGGCAAGGACAGTTCTTTGCTTGATAGGTCATTTTTTGTGCCAAGAAGAAGACAAACTTCCAAATGGAAATGTCTCAGAAGCCCAACATTCTCTAAGGATCAGAATGGTGCTGCCAGGAGCAGTCATGTCTCACGTCAATGGAATTCTAAGTTATCAAAACATTTAAATGCCATATTCTCTAGGACTACGAAGTGTTTGAAGATTACCTATCCATCTGACATATATTTCTATAAGTCTGAAGAATCTAACTAGCATAACTATAGAAAAAACAAGCATAAGTGACTATAACTCAATAAGTCTTCTCTACTAAAATAACTTAAAGACTAAGGCTTTACATAACAAGATAAATAATCTGTAAGTAGATGGAC
The DNA here is from genome assembly GCA_001675575.1 of Neotoma lepida. Classification (NCBI taxonomy): domain Eukaryota; kingdom Metazoa; phylum Chordata; class Mammalia; order Rodentia; family Cricetidae; genus Neotoma; species Neotoma lepida. The sequence continues at coordinate 26,362 of LZPO01035156.1, forward strand.
AATTTAAGTATAAGGACAATGACCTCAAGATTGTGACAATACACAAAATAGCTTAACCAGAGGTAGGAATGTATATATAGTGCAATATGCAATATAACAATAATCCTAAATATATATCAATATACAAAATATCCTAAACAGAGGTAGAACATATATACAGTATGACAAATATAATTTTACAATTGCATCAATATATAAAATGTTTCAAACAAGAGTAGAAATGTATGTACATTATAACAAATATAGTTCTGTATTTGTATCAACATACAAATTATCTTAAAATAGGAAAATAAAAATAGTTTGCATTTGTATCAATATACAAGAATCAATATCANTGTAAATTATCTAAGACTGATTATTTTACTGAATTAGTTTACCAGTAAATATAATAATCTCCCTTAATAACCTATACTTATCCATTTCCCTTTTTCTTTTCTAAAAGAGAATACTGANTCCAAATTTTATTGTTCCACCCCCAAACCTACAACCATCCATTCACAACCCTGACAAAAATGAAATATTTGAGAGAGGCGCTTCGTTTTCTTATAATTACTTCCTGCTGTTCAAGGGGGATAGTATCTCTGTGGTGTGCTGTAAGAAAACTTAGATTATTAAGTCTCAATAGGGCTATCCATAGAGTATATAACTAGTCTCAGAAATGGATAAAATTGTCTGAGATTCTGGATAGAAGTGTAGTATGATGGACCATCTCATCTTAGGACTGTCCTGAAGAGTTTTCAGTCTGAGGCTGATCATGAGTCTTAGGTACCATGGTATTATTCTGGACTGGGTAGAGTTGTTGTTGCTGTTGGGCCCCATCTTCCCTCTGGAGACTTTAGAAATTGCTATTAGAGAAGATATTTTTTTACTGTGGAAAACTTGAACATTGTTAACATCAAAATGGAAAATTTGGATTTAAAGATGACATGATATATAAGAAAGAATTCCGAGAGATCAAGAATAAGCATGGAGAGAAATAAAATCTGGTGACAACGATCTCTTTTTATTGGTTTTCTTTTCTCCCACACAAGGTGGCTCTTCTGGTATGAGACAGAATCTCTTAAATTTTTTTTTTTAGCAATATGCTTGGGTTTAGAGGAAGAAGGAGCCAACTTCCAACTCTAAAGCCAGCTTGATATATAATTGAATCAGAACCATGATTCTTCTAGAGTTAAAGAGATAGAGACATTAGGCAGTGAATTTTTTTACCCTGTGTAGATTGGTACCAATGGATTTTTTTCTTCTGCTGTAGATGTCTGGATATCCAAGGCCTTATGATTTCTGGAAGATGAGTATTTCTATTATCCTGTAAGGACAAAAAAAACAAACCCTGTCCCAACCCTTTGTATGTTAAGTTTTTCTTACAATTTGTAGAGATGTCACATCTGTGGACAGGATTTTACTTCTCTTCATTAAGGGGTTTCTCCTGTTTGAATGGGATTTTTATTAATTGTGTTGGTATCCATAGCTTTTATTCTGCTGCAGAAATAAAAACAAAACCCATTTCCCAATGTAGGATGTATTCTGGTTTCCATTCTGAGGTCAACAGATCTTTGAAATAAACTGTTTGATTTAGCTCAGTTTTGTCTGTTGTCCAGTGTCTCTCCACAACTGTTATTCCTTTCTCATCAGCATTAAGAAAATTTAAGGTTAATAAAGCATTATACAATCTATTTCTAGGAGTCATTGTTGTTAATTATTTAGCATCTTCTTTAAAGTTTGATTGGATCTTTCTATGATTGCTTGGCTTGTGGTATTGTGTGGTATACCTGTAACATGCTTTATATNNTAATAGGCAAAAAACTGTCTCATTTTATTTGAGACATACGCTGGGGCATTATCAGTCTTAATTTTTACATGTATCCCCATGATGAACACAGCTTCTAATAAATGTGTAACCACAGAATCAGGCTTTTCAGAACTCACTGGAATCCTGAATAAGTTTCAATAGTATAGTGTATATACTTCAGTTTTCCAAATTCTGCAAAATGAAACACTTCTATCTGTCAAATTTTATTTCTTTGTATACCTTTTGGATTGCTTCCTGTAGGTAATAGAGTTTGGTTATAGAAGGAACAAGTAGGACATTTTCTTGCAGTTTCCTTGGCTTTTGTTGCCAAGTGATGGAGAAATCCTTCTTTAAACTCTTGCTATTTACATGATGTTTCTTATAAAATTCTCAGGCTTGTAGCACATTTCCTATTAGTAAGTGATCAATCTCATTATTACCTTGTGCTAGAGGGCCTGGCAGATGCATATGAGATTGGATGTGAGTTATATATAAGGGATGCTTCCTATTCCTGATTATTTGTTGTAACTGAATAGGTACCACAGTTAGTTCTGACTCATCAAGGATAAATTCTGCAGTCTCAATATGTAAGACCTATCTTTCAGCATACTGAGAGTCAGTAACTATGTTGAGAAGTTGCAAAAAATCCATTAATACCAACAGAATAGCGTACAATTCCAATTTTTGAACCAAATTATAAGGACTTTGAACCATTTTACTTAAATTTTCTGATTTGTAACCTGACTTTCCTTGTTTGTTTGCATCTGTATAAAATGTGTAGGCTCCAAGTATGGGTGTTTCATGTACAATGCAAGGTAGAATCCAATCAGTTCTCTTTATAAGTTGAATTCTATCACTTTTGTGATATATGCTGTTAATCTCTCCCAAAAATTACTGCAAGCTNTTTGCCAAGGTTCACTTTCTNCCCATAATTTGTCAATGTCCTCCTTAGTTAAAGGTACAACAATTTCCACTGGGTCTATTCCTGCTAATTGATGAAGTCTCAATTTTCTTTTTCAAATCAAGTCAGAGATCTTTTCTACATAATCTTTCAATTTTTTGCTCTGTTTATTTGGTAGAAATTTCCATTCCAATATAATATCTTCCCTCTGCATTAAGATTCCTGTAGGAGAATGCTTGCAGGGTAAGATAACCAAGATACAATCAAGCTTTGAGTCAATATAATCCACATGTCTTTACTGTACTTTCAGTTCCAGTAAGGCCAATTCTCTCTCAGCTTCAGCTGATAATTCTCTTGGAATACTTAAGTCCTTGTCCACTTCTAATGTTTTGAACAGATTACACAGTTCATCATTTTTTACCCCAATGAGAGTTTGTAGATGGGAAATATCTCCAAATAATCTTTGAAAGTCATTAAGAGTCTGTAATCGATCTCTCCTAATTTGCACTTTTTGGGGTCTAATTTTTGTAGACCTATTTTATATCCTAAATAATTACTAAAATCTCCTCTTTGTATCTTTTCAGGAGCAATTTGTAATTGCCAATAAGGCAAAATTTTCTTTGTTTCTTCAAACACTCTTTCTAATGTATCTGATTTGAATCAGCTAGTAAAATATTGTCCATGTAATGATAAATTATAGATTTGGGAATTGTTTATGTAGTACTTCCAATGGTTGTTGTACAAAATATTGGCACATGGTTGGGATATTTAACATTCCCTGTGGGAGGACACTCCATTGATATCTTTTGACTGGCTGAGAATTATTCAAAATAGGCACTGTGAAGTCAAATCTTTCTCTGTCTTTTTCTTGTAAGGGTATAGAGAAGAAGCAGTCTTTTAAATCAATAACTATAAGAGGCCACCCTTTTGGTAACAAAGTAGGCAAAGGAATTCCAGATTGAAGAGAGACCATTGGTTGAATTACCTTGGTAATTGTTCTCATGTCTGTTACCATTCTCCATTTACCAAATTTCTTTTTAATAACAAATACAGGAGAATTCCAAGGGCTGGTAGATTCTTCAATGTGTTGAGCATATAACTGCTCTTGAAACAGCTGTTCTAAAGCTTGCAGCTTCTCTTTTGTCAAAGGCTATTATCCAACCCAGANAGGTTTATCAGCTAGCTATTTTAAAGGTAGGGCTGCAGGTACTTCTGAGGGTTCAACAGCAATTGTGCTCTGTTTATGTACAGTCTGAACAGTTGGTGGCTGTTTTTTATAGTATGTTATAATTTTATTCCAAGAAACATGCATTNGTCTGTATTCCCTTTCTGAGATTGTAGGAATTTTAATCTGTGTATTCCACTACTGTAATATAATTTGGCCCCAAAGATTTATTGCTACATTTGCCACATATAGCTTCATCCCTCCTTTCTGTCCTTCTGGGCCTATGCATTGAACCCATCTCAAACTCTGTTTTATCTGAGATAGAGTTCCAATCCTTAAGAGTTGAACATCTACTGCTTGAAGAGGCCAACTTGGATGCCATGATTTTGGTGTAATTATAGTTACATCTATACCTGTGTCTACCACACCTTCCAGAACAGTGTNATTGATCTTAATCCCAAGCTTTGGTCTTTGTTCATTTATGGAAGTCTGCAAAAATATTCATATTATTGTATTCTTTGGAACTTTTGAGTCATCTATCAGAGTTGTTCTATCATCCAGTGCAGTTTCACTCTTTACATTAGGCATTGGCTTATTTAATTGTCCTGGAGAGGAATTTCCTCCACAGTGGCTGGAAACGTTTGGTTCAGGTTTGATTTGGGGGCCTGTGAGAGGATCCCTGAGGCATTTTCTGCCGGTAAGGGGTTGCCTCTTATATCTATCACTGATCTGCACTCTGTGGTCCAGTATCAGCCTTTGCCACATCTTCTACATAATCCAGAGGGTTGGGGGTCTCCTGTTTTGATGATTTCTAGAAGGAGTATTACTTGTAGGAGCACCCCATGGACAGTTTCTAATTACATGACCTGATGTACCACATTTAAAACATTTGGTACCCCAGGGCTTTTTTCCACCACTGGAAATTGCTTATCCTATCCAAGCCTCATTACTTTGGTTAAGAGACTCAACACCATTAGTATATTTAATCCATTCTTCCAAAGGAGCTGCTCTAAACTTTAATGGCCTGAGTCTTCTTTTGCATTCTGTATTAGCATTGTTAAATGTCAAGGACTCAGTTAATATTTGTCTTAAGTCTTTATCTGACACAACTTTCATGATAGCTGTCATCAGGCTTTATAAAAAAATCAGTGAAGGGTTCTCTTGGTCCCTGAAATATTTTAGAGTATACCTTAGTTGGTTTTCCTGGTTCTGGAATTTTTTCCCAAGCATTTAGAGCTGCTGTAGGGCATAGGGATATTGTATGTTCTTCATAAGTGGCTTGTATATTCTTATCAGCAAAATGTTCCTCCTCCAGAATTTGATCTTGGGAGATCTGAAAACCTCTGGTTTTTCCTTGTTGCTCGAAGTTCGTAGCCTCCTCTCTCAGCCAGCTTTTCTATTGCAACTGCTGGATATATTCTAGTACAGCTGAAATTAATTGAGTCCAATCATCTGGAATGACCNGATTGGAGGTAGAACATGAATTTAACATCTGCTTTACATATGTTGAATGTATGCCATATGTTACTATTGCTTCCTTCACATTTTTAAAATCTCTTCTAGAAATCAGTTGTAAAAAAATTCCACATATGGTTCAGGATGTTTATCATTTGCTGGTTTCTCATGGAGGATGACAGACAGGATAAGCCATTGTATGAGAGCCATCTGGAGATGTTGTGACTTGTATGGTCTTAGCCCTTCTGGTTATTAAATTTTTGTAATTTTTACTGAGAATTTTTTTCCAGGGCTTGTAAATGAGCATCTAGTGTCTGTCCCATTGAGTGAGTCTCCTCTATTGCAAAAGATTCTAGATTTTTCATTGCATCATGTAACTTTTAAAACNCATGATTCCATGGATCTTATTTTATCAGTTAATCATGATTTTTCTTCCTTATAAAGTGTCTGAGTTGCAGTAACAACACCCTGAATAATTATTGTTTTATCTATAAGCATTCATATGTATTATTAATTAAATAAATCTGTTTTACATTTTTTATTAATGGCCTGAGATATTTGTAATAAGTTAGCAGATTNGAAACTAAGGAGCCTGTCATTTAATTCTGAATTGCTCTCTTGTAAATCCTGGCTAGCAGATTTCAAAGCAAGAATCTGTTTATTCAAGTCTGTAGTTGTATCCTATAAATCCTGAGAAGCAGCTTCCATAAAAAGAATTATTTTGTTTAAATCTTGGTTGTTGTTATCTTGCAAAGCCTGTATCAGTCCTAATAACAAGTCATCTTTGTTATTATTATTAAGCCAGTTTTTCAGTGCTATGTAGATTATTAATGTAAATGTCCAAATGGTGTTTGCTATATACTTTCCAAAAGATTCATACATTTCCCTTATTATTCCATCCATTATAGAAGCAAAAACATTTTTGAATCCTTGTGAATTAATATTTTCAATCATTTTTTGAGAAATGTTTAAAATTTGTAAAGAAATTTTTATTGATTTCTTTATTTATCAATCAGTTTTAAGGTGTAAAATTATCGAGTACATTGCAGTGATTTTTTTGGATGTAGTAATGCAGTTTAGCCAGTAGGTATCGCTGGTGTGTCGCTAAAGCAGGTCCTGCTGAAGGTATGGAGGACCTTAGTGATCCAGACAGATACCCATGGTGAAGCACTGCTGAAATCCTATGGTGGCTCTTGCCAGTCTGAAGGCCAAGCTTGTGGCAGCAGGGTGTGGCTGCTAGGGAACCTGAACCCAACTCACTCAATGTCTGCCTGCCCATGTGTGCAGCGGCTATAATAGTGGTTATCTGGTAGCTGAGCACCAAGTGGGACTGTGAGCTCAGGATTTCACAAATGCAGCCGGCAGCAGATAGCTGTGCACTTTGGGGTCGCACACACATATGTGTGGCTGTGGATAGCTGTGAGCTGTGGTTTGTACAGACATGCGACTGGCAGTGAACAGTGAGTGCCACTGGGATGTGTGGTCTGTGTCGCCCCTAAGTTGATGGTGGGCAGGGTGCTGGTCACCTAAACCAGGGCCAGACCCTTCCGAGCAGGCAGGGACTCAGATCCACATGGTTGTGGGGTCTTTTTGTCACATGGGCACCAGATATTACCATAATTNATGAGGCAATTCCATGTAATTTACCTAGCAATCAAGAGAGGTTTATTTCTGGGATAACTTACAGCCAGTACAGTTTCAGGTATAGGATTCAGGAGAGAGGAGATGCAATCCAGTGGAGAACTTTGGCTTGGTCTCCAGCCCAGCATCCAGGACCACAAGATATCCAGAAAAAGAAGAGACAAGCACATAGGCACCTTGAGTTTTAGGGGGCTCCCTCTGAGCCACACGCCAGGGGGAGATCCTTGGCAGCTGTGGCAGTTACCTGTTGCCACTCTAGGGGCAGTGTTTCAAGGTCAAAGCTGGAACAGCTACCCACTACAATACTTTCTGCCTGGCTACTCTCCAATCAGCATTTTATTTATCAACCAGTCAGAGCAACACGCANTCATAGTGTACAAAAAAAGATCCCCATCATTTCCCCTTTCTTTTTATTTAAAAGGAAGGTTTTAACTTTAACATAGTAAAATTACATAAAACAAAACTGTTACCTAGTAAGAATTACAGTTACAATATCTAGTCTATTTGTATTTGGAAAAATTAAAGAAAATATTCTATCTATCCTATATTTCTGAGACTAAAGTTTTATATCTAATTTATCTTTTATCATAAACAAGGAAAATTATAACTATCTGGTCTTCAACTACATCAAAGACCCCAGAAGCATATAATATTACCTAAGTAAACAGGAAGAACATTGTAAGCAACTTCCAAAATCTAGACTGACAGAGACTTTTAGCTACCTGGACAATTACCCAAAGTTCTTCTGCAATGTTGGAGCATCCATTCTTTAGCCTATAGGCCTAGAGTCTCTCAGTCACTTCTCTCTGTGTCTTGTAGAATGTCTGGCAGTTTCCTCTGTGAAGCAGGAACCTGAAGGACCATTTTGTCTTGTAAAGTTTAGTGGTTACCTTTGTATGGGTCCTGCATGCCCAGCCAATACAAGATTTTTCAAGCAGTCTAGGCAAGTCAAGTTTCTTGCGCAAATGGCTATTTTTGCCAAGAAGAAGATAAACTCCATATGGAGTGTCTTTGACGTCCATCTTTCTCTTTGAAACAAATTGGTGCTGTCAGGAGCAGACATGTCTCACTGTCCAGAAAGTCTAAGTTTTAAAAAATATTTTAAATGCCATATTCTGTAGGTCTTTGAAGTGTTTCAAGAATTATAATTGAATTATATCTATGAATACCTAGAAATCTTAACTAATAAGACTATGAGTTTGACTATCATAGATGACTAATAACCTGTTTTTCTTAATTATACATTGCAATTTCAAATGAGTTGCACAAACATAATACCTTAAACAAGAGTAAAAATATACATACAATATAACAAAATTAACTTTAAATTTATATCAATGAACTAAAATCCATAACAATGTAAAACATTTTAAACAAGTAGTTGCTATTTAAAAGTAGGTTCAATAATCTACCCTTTCATCCTAACATATCTATATTTTATATTCCCATATCATATTCTCCCTTTCTTCTTTTAGAAAGATGTTGACTATGACCAATAACAATTTATAGCCAAACTCTAAACAAAGACAAACATCCAAAGTCTAGTTTTGGGGAATGTAGGTGTAGTTTTTTAGGCTACTTCCTGCGGATAGAGGGTGCTATATTCTTATGGGGATCCTGAGAAAATTAAGAATTATGGGCAAGTCCTGACTGAAGTAGTTGTATTGTCTGAGCCTATTGCCTTGAAACTGTTTTAGTATGTTTGATCATGTGGGNCATGATGTCACTGGAGACCTTTCAGGGGGTCTTGGCTAGTCAAACCATATTAGCCTGGAAGCAATACAGGGTCTTATCTTCTGTGGAAACAAAAGCAGGACCTCTTTT
>LZPO01035156.1:73450-98512 GCA_001675575.1 Neotoma lepida
AAGAAAAAGTTACAAGTTCTAACATATTTATCCTGTTGTGGTCTAATATCTGCACAATGTGTGTATTATCTCAAGGCCTTTTGTCATTGATTAATATGAATGTTTTGATAGTTTAATATTGATTCAGAGTAGTACATATAATAATAATAATAATATATCCCTAATAACTTTCATAAATTGACCTAATTTGTGTAACCAGTATTCAGNTCAAAGAAAAGGCCACAAAAATACTCAAAAGCCACTCCTGGTAATCAAAGATATTTTCTACTAACATCCAAGAAGGTCAAAAGGTATGTATATCTTTTATCATGAATTCATTCATCTTTTGAGCTTCATATTTAATATAACAAAGCATACATTATGTTTCCTTATTCTTGGATTGTACATTCTATGTTTATAATTCTGTAGAATTCTTGTAATTCATTTCTTCTCATTGTTCAATAGTATCTGATAAAATGCTGATTGCCTGATACTTTAGTTGTACTATTAGGACATCCATTAGGGGATCTGTTTACTTATCTATGGGCATTGTATTACTTTCTTCCACAGATTAGTCCTCCTGTTGGCTTATAGAAGTATAGTTTGTTTTTATTTTTTTATGACATTGTCATATAAGTATTGTATTTAGAATATTTACACTGCCTTTTCCCCCTCAAATTCCTCCCTTGTGCCCTGACTCCCTCTCAAATTTATAATAGTTTATTTAATTATATAGATAAACAAGTATATAATATGTATCACCCATATGATAGATATAGTGATAGAGATATATGATAGATGATGAAGAGATAATAGAGAGACATGATATATATATATATATGTATATACATAATGATTAGATAGATTATAGCTAGCTAGCTAGCTAGATGATAGATAGGCAGACAGACAGATAGACAAGATAGATAGATAGATACATCCTATTGAGTACATTTGATGTTGATTTTATGCACATGGGTTTAGGGCTCACATCTTGGAATTAGAAAATCTATCAGAAGAATTTCCCTTTTGCTTTCTATAAATTTAATTATCTCTGAAAAATTCAAATTTGTCAAGAAAAGTTTCAGAAATCATCATTTTCTGTGTTTTGTGCAGATGCCTGTATCTATCACCACTGGCAGTCTGGGCATAGGCAGAACCAGCCCAGCTAGTCTCTCCCTGGAGCTGGGCAGGATGGCGAATATCGTGGCCCAGGCCCCAATACCCCGGGGTTAAACACACTGGACCTGGAGTCTGTCAAAGCAGGAACTCATTTTATTGAATCAGGCATGGGTTTATATAGGAGTCGCAGTCCAAAGACAGGTCACCAAACTCGAGTTAGGCTCAGGAAGTTATACTGGGCCTCAAGCCCGGGCCTTATGAGGCCCAACATGCAGATATGTATCTATATGATATGTTAAAAAATTACAATAAATACTAATGTTTCAGTGTCTTTTCTTTCCATTTCATTTTTCCCTCCCCCTCCCTTTTTTCTTTCTCTCTCTTCCCATTTTGCTAATAGTGATTGAAGTGTATCCTAGGCAAACATTGTACATTTGAGATCCACCACAATTTCCAAATTTTCTGTATTTTTGTCATTGCTAACCTAGTTCATTTGATAATTTGTTCTGCCATTCATGACTTGTTCAGTACTACATGAAAAGTCTTCTGGGAACTATAATTTTCTAAAGTAATTTGTATTGTTATAGGAAAAATATTCTGAAATANATCAATTCTTGGAATTGATTCAGACTTCCTCTGTATCTTAGCAAAAGTCACTGATTTAAGATATTCACGTCATAAGTGACTTCTTTTCATTGTTAATTACAAACATATTATGATGGTGGGAAAGAATATTTTTCCCTTAGCAGGTCATATACTATACCTATGATAATATAGCTTTTAACTCAATGTGAGGTAGTGAGGTCAGGGAAGAACTTCGTTGTTTTCCTTTTGGTCTTTTTGGTCCTTTCAAAGTAGAATTTTCTATTGTTTAANTATTTCAAGATTCTTTGGGATTGGAGTGTTTTACTCAATTACTCTTAATATGATTCCTGATAAATTCAAACATATTAATATTGACAAAATACTCTGCATGTGTTTGTGTGTGGGTATATANATGTGTGTGCTAATGTAGGATTATTTGCAGTTGAGTACAGGTATCCACAGAGGCCACCAGGGATTCCAGAGCTAGAATTACAGGTGGGTATGAGCCACCTGACAGGGTTGCCAGGACTGAACATGGGTTGTCTGAAGATCAGCACATGTTGGTGACTACCATTGACTACCATTGGAATCATTGTTTGTCTTCCAACACCTCTTTCCAAGGTGGATAACAAGTTTTCTTTCATGATCTCTTCGGACTCTGAAGAGCTCCAAGTTACCTCTCCTGTCCCCTAATTAATTTGTTATTAATGTCTTCTAATTTTTTAATTATAATACAATTACATAGTTTCATCCTTCCCTTTACTTTTTGTATATAATTCTGCATAGCTTTCCTTGCTTTCTTTTTAATCTACAGCCTTTTTTCATTAGTTATTGTGACATAGATACATGTACAGGTATGTAGATAGAATTCAACATTCTTTTTTGTTTGGTTTTTCGAGACAGGGTTTCTCTGTGTAGCTTTGCGCCTTTCCTGGAACTCACTCGGTAGCCCAGGCTGGCCTCGAACTCACGAGATCCGCCTGCCTCTGCCTCCCGAGTGCTGGGATTAAAGGCGTGTGCCACCACCGCCCGGNGTGAATTCAACATTCTTAAAACACAATCTTCTCAGTCTTTATAGTGTTACTTGCATGTGTGTTTTCAGGCCTGATAATTTGGTATTGGATAACCAATTGATTTGCTCTTCCCTGGGAAAAATGATTTCTTCCACTCTAAGCATTTTTTAGTTGCATGTAATTCTTTCTATAGTTGAAGCTTTCTGTGATTTGCCCTATCTGATTAGCAAATCATGGTAACCCTAGCAGTAGTGGCACACAATTATTGAAAGTAATTAGATTTAAGACTCATTCAACAAGATGGAGATTATGCCTGCTACATGAAAAACAGTCAACCACCCAAGTCTAGTGAAATCATCAATCATGGAAGAGAATTTACAGGCATGATTTTACTAAGCCAACATAATTCTTAACTGCATTCTAAATATTTGTTTGTATACCCACAGATGAGTGAAGTCCTTATCCCTCATCAGGGAAACTTCTCTTTTTAAAACAAGTACACTATTACAGAAAAATACAACTAGGAGCCACGTTCCAACTGATACATCTTTGAAATAACTCTTTCACCTAAGTCTCAGGGAACATAGCAGAAGAGGAGAAGAAAGATTATAAGATGACTAATTGATTTTTGATTATCTATTTGATTTTGCTTCTCCCATATTTATGTTCTTAGGTATATATTCTTTATTTCATTAGTTACATATTTTGCCATGTTTATTCTGTAGACTAAATTACAAATACTTAACACATTTTTGATTTTGCATCTTTGTATAAATTAATTTCTTAAAGTATGTAACATTAACGGCCTTACATCTACTTTTTCCTTTTATTTAGATTAACATATAAACTTAAAATTTACATGTATTTTAATTCTTATAGGAATACATTATTGTTCTTTTACATATATATCATAGTGACCTTCTTATAAAGTGGCCCAGTGATGAACAGATAAACAGCTTGTTATTGAATTTGTCAATTGTTTATAGCTTCAGATTTACAGTGGTAGAATATTTTGCATGAGTATTGGTTTTATTTTGTTAGAGATTTTTCTTCAGTCTTTAAAAGTGCAGTGTACCATTTTATGATATTTGAATGTTGTTGTTTTTCTATTTGTTTTTCTCCAAATATTTTTGTTAATCTTTCAAACAACTTTTACTCCACATGGAGTCATTACATCTCCGGGCTCTTTTGCTATAATTTTACTAAAAAAAAAATCCTAAGTAGGAATTTCCTTTTCTTATAGTGTTTTGGCTTCAATACATTCCTTCATCTGTTTGGTTGCTATATTACAGACCATCTTAACATTTACTGCTTAAACTAATAACTATCTTATTAAGTCACCTGTCAATGGATTGATTACAATGACCTACAGATGTTTACACCAGTCCTAGCTAGGGTTTCTGATGTTAATTCACTTAGGACACAGGTAAGGAGTCTGTTCTTGTTAGAATATCCAACAACTCATCCATTCACGTGCAAAACATTTGCTGCACCTCTGTGAATTTCTTTTGTGTGTGTGTGTGTGTGTGTGTGTGTGTGTGTGTGTGTGTGTGTGTATCATTGGTTGTCTTCCAACACCTCTTTCCAAAGTAGATAAGAAGTTTTCTTTCATGGTCTCTTCAGACTCCGAAGAGCTCAAATTCGAAGTATGCCAGGACATTTTAGGATCAGTCTGATGGTTGGCACAANGTCCCTCTCGTCATATTTCGTTGTATAAAATATGGCACCGTGATAGTTCATGGTGAATACAGGAGAGGTCTACACAGAACATGAATGGAATGTTCAAATTTTCCAGGTTCATATTTGGGACTTTTTACTACAAAGTCTTTCTTCATTTTAACTCTGCTATCATCTCCTTAAAAAAGGAATATTCCTATTACACACATTTTCTCAGACCAGCTATTAGGATTTTTGTGAAATTTCTCACATTATTTGGTGTAGTTACATTTGATTGTCTTACTATTCTTCAGTTTGGTTATATCTACTGATGTATTCCAGGCCATTCATCCTTTGTTGTTCCACCAGCTCTTTTATGCAAAAATTTCTAGATTGTCTCTATTTTTCTTTTAAATAGTTAAAATTTTAGGACCATATTATATGCACTTCTCATATCATTTACTCTATTTACATGACAATTTAGTTGTAAATATTTTAATGTCATGCTCTCTCTTTATATCTTTAAATTCTAAGGGTATCATATGTTCTTCATTATCTCTTTAGTATTGTAGCCTGTTAGGTTTCCTAGTGGCTGTACCCAGCAGTACTGCATAAGAGGTTGATTGGACCACAGACCTGAGTATCAGGTATTTGTAAGGGTCTACACTTGACTGTAACTAGCAAGGGTGAGGTCTTTTGCTCCACCCCTTGACATTGTTATAAACAAACTTTTGGAATAAAGTTCTGGGCCCTTTTAGATAAGGATCCAGGCCCACTCGAGTCTATCCTGTGTTTTCTTACTGTTTCTCTCCCCTCTGCTTCTAACTATGTCTCTTATCCCTCATTCCTCAAGAATCCTTGGGGTAAATAATGGTGAGGTTGGTCCCCCACACTGTAGTATGAGACAGATATAATCATTANAGTACAGCACACTTACTCTGCTTATTTGTTTTGAGGTGTCTTGTTTAGCCATTTTGTCTCCTCTACTCCCATGTTGCCTGCAGAGGGAAAACAACCATATTCAACAACCATCACATCTCCATTTTCTCTTTCCAGTCCCACAGAAACAATACAAGCTCAGCTAATTCTTTTCTTCCTAGAAGCAGTCTTCTTCTGAGATAGAACCTACATTCTCAGCCTCCTCCTCCACAAGGTAAAATCAGCAAATCCCCTCAGGGAAAACACTTCTGGAAGTGTGAGCTCTGTACTCAGAGGTTGTCTCTGAAGTTACTTGGGCCCTCATTATCTTTCTCTCAGCACTTCTCTGATATTTTGGATTCAATTTTTATATTTTATCAAAATATTGAAGTGGGTTCATGTAAAGGCATGAATCTGCCCTCAATTAAGTTTTCTTTATCCCAAAATTTAAGTGTTACATACTCATGACTGTATGCCTCTATGACTTCTATAATTACATCTGTCCTTTAGTATACTAATTACATTGAAGGAGATTTGATTTTTCCACATATATTAATAACTATATGTTTTTAAATTAGATAATTCAAGTATTATTCATATTCGTATTCATATTTAAGTTTTCTAATATAAGAATGAATGCAAAGCTTTTTTCTTCAGTATATATTTTTGCTTGCTTACTTTAAAAGCTTGTGAATATATATAACCTGATAAGACAAAATAATTAGAAGATCAAAATGATAATATATAAAAATGCCACCATGATGTTCATCATCTCAAATCATGTCCTCATCCAAAGTAAATACTTTACAGTTATCAAAACTTCCACAATATCTCATTGTGTAACTCAAGATCATCTTGTACTTACTTTGTACCTGAGATTGGACTCAAACAGAATCTTTTTGCTGTAGCCTTGAGGATGATTGTATTGTAAGGCTGAGCTATTAGCCCATCTCAAGGCTGAGCTATTAGCACATCTCTAAACCTTTGTTTTCCTTTCTTTTAATATTGAATACCAAACACAGGGCATTGTACAGGGTAAACATCTCTATTCCTTAAAAACTTAACTATAATTTCCTACAAAATGAGGAAGCATTTCTTCTCTAGTTTCCATGGTACCTCNGTTAATGTTTGGTGTCTCTTTGCTGATTATTTCTATCTACACAAAGGATTCAATCCTCATGAGATATTTCATTTGATTTTATTCAACATATATAAAACTTTATATGATACAGAAGTGCAAANAGCATATTATATTCATCTAAATAAAATATTGATATATGGGACAAATTATTTAACTGTTTTTATGTAGAACATTCAGGCGTATATGTAAATATACAGTAATTGTCAAACCCATTTTTAGAACAAATAAAATTACAANATTAATACTGAAACTGAAATATATACACATATTTGTTTCTAACTCTTGAGAGGAGTTTGAAACCTGATTTNGGTTGTTCAACTGAATTATTTCATTTGTATGTAGAAAAAATGGACAAAATGATCTTACCTTCTTGTTTTAATATTTGCATTTCCAAATATTCTTCAAATTTTAAGACAAGGTCAATTATTTCTACCGGCCTGAAATAAAACAAGGATAAATTTTACGATTGATGGGAGACAGATTTCCATTAGATATGTATGGCCACAATTTTTAAGACTTGTCTTTTGGAAACTTTATATTTATGAGTGTAATATTACAATCTACTTAGTGTGTACTGTGGAGTGGAGGAGTATAGTTTTCATCATAAATNCTTTAAATTCTGATTTAGTTTTTATTATGTAAGCTTTTATCTAGCTGTTTGTATTTGATCATATTTTGCATATTACTAGTAAGTCTACATTAGATACATATTTTATGTAAGATAACATACTTTTAATGCTAAAACATTACATAAAAATGTCATTGCCTTTTCATCTTTATTTCTTGGATAACTCTGCCTTGATTATTGTGAGAGCATATGCAGAATTATCAAATGTAGGTTACTCATGTGTTTCTAAATTCTGCTAAAATACCTTCAAAAATATGACAGATGCACTTTAATGAAAGAACACAATAAAATAAAACAAAAGTTGCTCATGACACCTCTAGTTTTCAAAGGAGAAAACAAATGGAGGATTTGTCCTTTAGCTTTTTATATTATATTATAACAATTTACTCATGTAATAAGAATATGTCATATTTTCTAACAGGTTAGGGGGAAACAATAGCTTTAGACTCTATCTTTGACTCTCAGACTATGGAAAGAGTATGGATGATGATAAACCAAGGGCAGAGATCATTTAGAGTAGCCTATTTTGCCTTATATTGGGGTATTCAACTATTAGTGCTAAAAATAACTTCTAATTTAGAAATATCTAGCATAGGTCATACCTTAAAATTGTCTGTTCAGAGGAATTTTGAATTTAATATAAATCCTTAGAGCCCAAACTCACATTGTAACATGTTAGTCCAATCATAGACTTAGCAGAAAAGAAACTTAGGCCTGGGGATATGACATCTCACTGATGTGTGAATCAAAAGCCTAGACTCACATTATCATTCCCTGTCTCACTGTGCCACTTATCTTCTGCTTCACAGTTTTGTGCACATCTCTCTCTAAAGGAAGTCAACTGGAGAGTACATTTATGGTGATCTGCTCATTTGTCTACACAGTGCTGCACAAGACAACTTCTTGTAACTAAAAGCCATGTCCTCAAGATACTTGGTTATCTAATCAATATGGAATAACATTCTATGTGGGATGTATGGAAACTTCTCTACCACGTTACAGCTGTGAATCTGTCACCTAGGGCAAATATGTAGCCTTGAAATCACTCTCTGCTTTCAGTGAATAAACTAGTCCTGCAAGAGGATCCTAGTTAAACTGAAGACAGCTCTCTGAAGTTCTAGTGATTTATTACTTCCAAGTTTGAGTCCGTTCTAATGGATTGACATGAAAGTTCTTAAAGAAATATTAGAAATAAAATATTTTGCCATTTCAAAGGAAAAATACTTTTCTAAAAGAAAAAAATTGCCAGTACACTTACATTTTTGTTTTTAGAAAATATGCTATAAAATATCATCTTAGAATTTAAAAATTAAATCATACTTTAAGTGAGGTATGATTAAAATTGTGTATTATCATATTATTTGTATTTTTTCAGTCAGTTAACATCTAAGTCTGTTGCTGACTCTGCAGCTGGGATCCTGCTGTCTCTCATCCCAGGGCAGGCGGTGGAAAGACACAGAATCAATAGCACAGGTACTGGTAGATCACTAGCAATCTCATTTATTAAATAAAAGGCTGAGATATTTATGTGTGTACTTTTGGCAGGCTCTGCTTCCAGCTGCCATGGTGTTTCCTGGTTGGCTCTGGGCTGCATGTCATNATCTTNTCATCATCTTGATCTGGAGCTTGTGGGTCAGGTTT
Organism: Neotoma lepida; assembly: GCA_001675575.1. Taxonomy (NCBI): domain Eukaryota; kingdom Metazoa; phylum Chordata; class Mammalia; order Rodentia; family Cricetidae; genus Neotoma; species Neotoma lepida. The sequence continues at coordinate 82,131 of LZPO01035156.1, forward strand.
CCCCCAGCCAGAGTACTCTCTGCACATGTCACAGCTCTTTGTTTGCTTAATGCATGGCCCAGTGCTCTTGGCCTTACCCGCCTCATTTCACTGTTTTTATTTTATTCTGTGGCTACTAGTGGGAATTAGAGTTCTTGCTCTAATCTTGTCCCCACCTCAAGGGTCCCCCAACATGGTGACTGTGCTTGTCTTAGCTTAGCCTGCCTAACAGGCTCTTATTCATCTCTGGCTACCAGCCCTCGGAGGGCAGTTCCCCTGGAAAGTGCCTAGGGTGTGACAGCATTAGACAGAGGCACCAGACAGAGGCATCACCAATTTCTGTGAGCCAGGCTCTTATTACTTCCTTAGGTGTTGGGCCCTAGGCCCCCAATTGGGTTTGAACTGTTGACCTGCTTACCTCACACAGGATGTTTTTGTTGTTGACTCCTTCCTCTTGAGCTAGCTAATTGCAAGTTCCTCTTCCCATGTACCCAAGCTGTTTGAGTAAACAAGCTGAGTCCTGACAACCTGAACTTTCGACCACTGGGGATTTTTCATGGTGCCTGTGCTGCTGCCCTATATATATCCAGCCCTCTCCCTCAATAAATGGCATTCTCTTGAGACAGATGACCCACTGTCTTGTCTCTGTTTAATCCTCAGCCCCTCACTAGAAACTTGGTGGATAACTTGCAGTGCAGGCACTACAAGTGGAGGTTCCACCGAGATCGAGAAAGAAGGGATCCACTGAAGGACACCTGGAAGGCTGGCCAATGCTTCAATTTAATAAGGTAAGGAGGGTGAATTGTTATGGGTGCCAGTAGCTTGAGTTCGCTTCTGGAAGAGCAGCTAGTTTCATTATTAAAGAAACAGGGCACTGCTGTAGTAAGAGAGCTAAAGAGTTTCTTGAGGTCATCTATATGGCAAGGTCTTGGTTTGTCACCTCTGGAGGACTAAATGTCCCTGACTGGGAACAAGTAAAAACTGATGTGCAGAAATGTCTTCATAAGGAGGGTCCTGATTCCATCCCTATAGCCACATTCTTTTTGTGGTGTTTAGTCAAAAGATGCCTTGCTGAATGACAATTTGAAAGTTAAAGAACAGGTAGCCAAGGCAGAAGCCGCTTTTGGAGAAGCACAGAATGAAGAGGTTGTTCAGTCCTTACAGACCTCGGATGCCTCTGAGTTGGAATCAGAGGATGAAGATGAGGAATCAAAATTAGAAGAAATTAGAGTGTTGAAAAGAAAATTAAAGAAAATAAATTGCAGAGATCGGCCTCCTGCTAGGAATCCAGATTATTGTAGTAGAGAAATCCTTCCCTCAGCCCTCCTCGGAGAATACAAAGGAGGGGTGGCTTATCCTGTCATAGAAAACTTAAATGCTCAGGGACAGGCTCAGAGACAGCATGAACCATTGGAATTTAAAGCTATTAACCAACTAAAGGAAACAGTGGTGTCCTATGGACCTCTTACTCTTTTCACCCTAGCCATTTATGAATCCTTTTCTTCTCTGTTTTTAACACTTAATGATTGGCAACAACTTTGTCAGCCACTCTTTCTCGGGGGGGGGGATTACTTGATTTGGAGGAGCGAATTCCAGGAACAATGTCAGGCCATGGCTGCTCGTAATGCTGCAGCTAGTTTTCCCCAGCATAATTTAGACATGCTAACAGGGGCTGGACAGTATAACAACCTTGTTGCACAGATAACATATGATCCAGCAGTATATGCTCAAATAGCCACCGCAGCAATGAGAGCCTGGAAAAACCTACCCAATAAGGGAGCTGGGGACCAATTGTCCAAAGTAATGCAGGGACNCTCAGAGCCTTTTTCAGAGTTTGTGGATCAATTACTCCAATTGGCAGGAAAATTGTTTGGGGATGCTGATCAAGCTATGCCCATTGCTAACAGTTGGCATTTGAAAATGCCAACAAGTGTTGTAAAGAAGCCATCAGGCCTCATAAAAATAAAAGCTTAAATGAGTATCTTAAGCTATGCAGGAATATTGATGGACATTTTGTTATGGGACAAGTTATTGCTTCAGTCATAAAAGGACCTGGATATGGGGGAGCTCGCCCTAGCACATGCTTTGCTTGTGGCCAACCAGGACATTTTAAAAGAAATTGCCCTCAAAGTCAAGCTCAGGCCCGAGCGGCCTCCAGGCTACCAGGTCTTGGTCCCCGCTGCCGAAAGGGCTTCCACTGGGGAAATGAGTGTCCATCTAAGGTAGACGTCTGAGGCAACCCTATCCAACTGCAGGAAAATGGGAAATGGGGTCCACTGCAGACCCCTCACAGGCAGGTGTACGGAGCCTTGGATACACCTGTGATAATTACCCCTACCCAACAGCCCATTCAGTTCATTCCCAAAAGAAATCCTTTCATGTCCAAGATCTCATCAGAGACACCCCAGGAAGCACAGGATTGGACCTCTGCGCCTCCGCTAGAGCGATATTAACCCCTCAGGTGGGGCCCCAAGTGCTGCCCATGGGGGTCTTTGGGCCCCTTTCTGAGGGTACAGTAGGCCTACTTTTGGGCAGAAGCAGCGCTCTTCTGCAGGGCATCAGAATTATTCCATGGGTTATAGACGCAGATACCGAAGGGGAAATTAAGGTTAATGACTAAAGCTCGCAAAGGGATTACGGTTATCCCCAAGGAGCTTGTATTGCTCAATTAATATTAATGCCTCTTTTTACCACTAGTAATNCCTGTTAAAAGGATAAGAGGGGTGAGGGAGGTTTTGGCTCCACCGGGTCAATGGCTTTTTGGGTCTCTACCTTGGAACGAAGACCCACACTTACACTTATTATTAACGACCTTTGGTTTCAGGGCCTTTTGGATACTGGAGCAGACACTTCAGTTGTCTCCTGAAAGCATTGACCTAAAGCTTGGCCTTTAAAAGAGTCTAATTCTCACCTGCAGGGTATAGGGTTGGTCCAAATGCCTTTAAAAAGTAGGATGTCTCTAAAGTGGAAGGATGAAGAGAGATATTCTGGCATCTTTCAACCTTTTGTTTTGGAGAGCTTGCCAGTTAATTTATGGGGTATAGATGTACTAGACGGAATGGGAGCAGTGCTAACTACTCAACCTGCACAATCCATGATGAAGAGTCAAGGCTACTGCCCTGGGAAAGGCTTAGGTAAAAGGCTGCAGGGAGATCCACAATCTGTTGCTGATAAGGGAGCTACTACTAGAATCTCAGGAGATCCCAGGGAAATTGAGTANTTTTAGCAAGGGCTGCTGTGTGCCAACCTCCCACCATATAGCCTATCAAGATAAATTGGAAGACTGATGAACCTGTATGGATAGAACAGTGGCCTCTTACTAGTGAAAAGTTAGAGGCTGCTAAAACCTTAGTTGAGCAACAATTGGCCCTAGGTCATATTGTGCCATCCTCCTCTCCCTGGAATGCACCCATCTTTGTCATTAAAAAGAAATCTGGTAAATGGAGACTGTTACAAGATCTGAGAGCTGTAAATAGGACCATGGTCCTTATGGGAGCTATGCAGCCTGGACTGCCTTCACCTGTGGCCATACCTAAGAACTGGCATTTATTAGTCATAGATTTAAAGGATTGTTTCTTTACTATTCCCCTGCATACAGATGATTGCCATTGATTTGCCTTTAGTGTACCATCTGAAAATTTTAAAGAACCCTATCAAAGATATCAGTAGGTGGTCTTGCCTCAAGGCATGGCTAATAGCCCTACCATGTGTCAGGTATATGTGTCTGCAGCCATAGCACCTGTCCGAAAGAAATTTCCAGAGGTTTATACTATTCATTATATGGATGATGTATTGCTTGCAGCTTCCGAAAAGGTTACAATCTATGCTGCCTTTGCCCTTTTACAGCAAGTCCTTGTTCAAGCAGGCCTTCAGATTGCCCTGAAAAGGTGCAGGAGCGTTATCCTTACCAATATTTAGGGCATCAACTGTTACAAACAGGGATTCACCCGCAGAAAGTCACCTGCGGATAGATCAATTAAAAACTTTGAATAATTTTCAATGATTTTGGGGGACATCCAATGACATCCAATGGCTCACACCTTCTTAAAGGACACCAACCGGGATGCTGCATCCCCTGTATGATATTTTGAAAGGTGATTCTGATCCCTCTTCTCCCAGAAGGTTAACTCCCAAGGGCCATATGGCTCTGATAAGGGTACAGGAAGCTCTGAAGAGAGCACATGTGAATTATATAGATCTCAGTAAGCCTTTATTTTTGTTGGTGTTTTGTTATGCTCATTTTCCCACTGGAGTGTTCTGGCAGACAGGACCCATTCTCTGGATTCACTCGCCTGCCACTCCTACAAAATATATAACTCCTTATTTTCAAGCAATGGATCAAGAGCCCTGATAAGACCAAGAGTGGCTCCCTGAGTTACAGAACCAGCCAGCTTGGATTGAACCAAGAACAGCTCCTGGAGATATAGAATCTGCCAGCTCCAATTAGACCAAGAGCTAAGTTTGGATCCTGAGTGTCCCCCGGAGACACAGACACAGGAAGTATATACTGAACCAGTAGCAGCTCACTCAGACACAGGCACCTCTTGCACCTATTGGAGGAAGAGATGGGCAGACACCAATGCAAAAATATGTCCAACAACATAAAGAACAATACGACAACATCAGAACCTAGCCCTTCTACAACAGTAAGACACGAACAACACAATGTACAAGAAACAGAAGAAAGTGACCTTAAAAATAACTTTATGAAGGTACTAGAGGCCTTTAAAGAGGAAATGAAAAATTCCCTTAAAGAGGAAATTAAAAACTCCCTTAAAGAAATTGGGGAAAAAGTCAAAAAATTGGAAGAAATCAATAAAGAAAATGAGGGAAAAAAACAAAAAAAATTGGAAGAAATCAAAAAATTCCTTAAAGAAAACCAAGGAAACCATGAAAAAGCAATTAGACAGGCGAAGGAAGCAGTGCAAGACCTGAAAAGGGAAATAGAAACAAAGAAGAAGACACAAACAGAGGGAATACTGGAAATAGAAAAACTGAATAAACGAACAGGAACCACAGATACAAGCATAACCAACAGAATGCAAGAGATGGAACAAAGAATCTCTGGTGTAGAGGATACAATAGAGGAAATAGATTCATCAGTCAAAGAAAATACCAAACCCAAAAAAGTCATAACACAAAATGTCCAGGAAATCTGGGATACCATGAAAAAGCCAAACCTAAGAATAATAGGGATAGAAGAAAGAGAAGAATACCAACTCAAAGGCACAGAAAATATACTCAATAAAATCATAGAAGAAAATTTTCCCAACTTAAAGAAGGAAATACCTATAAAGATACAAGAAGCTTACAGGACACCAAATAGACTAGACCCCCAAAAGAAGTCCCCTTGCCACATAATAATTAAACCACTAAACACACAGAATAAAGAAAGATTAGAATATTAAGATCAACAAAGGAAAAAGGCCAAGTGACATACAAAGGCAGACCCATCAAAATAACACCTGACTTCTCAATGGAGACTATGAAAGCTAGAAGGTCCTGGACAGACTTTATGCAGACACTAAGAGACCATGGATGCCAGCCAAGACTAATATAACCAGCAAAACTCTCAATGAACATAGATGGAGTGAACAAGACATTCCAAGACAAAACCAGATTTAAACAATACCTATCCACAAATCCAACCCTACAGAAAGCATTAGAAGAAAAATTCCACCCTAAGGATATCAGAAAACACAAAAACACGAAAACACAGGTAACAAATAATCCCACAGCAGTAAATCCCAAAGAAGAGAAATACACACACACTACCACCAAATGATAACAGGAGTCAATTGCTTTTTAAAGGCCTTAAAAAGAGTATTCAAACCTTCGGTGAGGAGCTGGAGATCATTGTTACACCATACACCCAAGATCAGCTTAATTGGCTTCAAGCCAATGATGCTGATTGGACAATCTTGATGTGCACTATGCAAGGCACTTTTGATACCCATTATCCTTCCAGAGATGTATGTCAATTTTTTTAAAATCACATCCTGTAATTTTTCCCAGAGTGGTCCAGTTGCAGCCCATACCAAAAGTCAGGGTTTGTACCTCTCATGANCTTGCCTCGGTGGTATCTGAGTCCTTAGAGAAGGTTGTTAGGGTAAAATCCATCTGGGCAGAGGTTCAAGCCCTGATTTTAGCTCTTCAGCTTTTTTCAGATGATCCACTTAATATTTACACTGATAGTCAGTATGTGGCTCGTGCTGTGGCACCGTTAGAGACTGCTGCATATATTCCTTGTATCCCCAATTCATGAATATCTATTACAAATACAATCATTAATTTAGATGAGACATCATGCTCTGTTCATAGGGCATATTAGGACATACATGAATCTACCTGGACCTCTAAGTGAAGGCAGTCAGTGTGCTGATGCGGCTACCTGACAGTTGGCTATGTTAGCCTTACCCCCTTTTGAGAAGGCTGTTCAAATGCATGCCAAATATCATCTTAATTCGAGATCACTTCGATTTCATACATGAATTACTAAAGAGCAAGCTACTCAAGTTGTAAAATCTTGTTCTACTTGTATAGAGTTTTTGCCTGTCCTGCACTTGGGAGTAAATCCCTGTGCATTGCTGCCTAACCATATTTGGCAGATGGATGTCACACATATACCTTTTTTTGGAAAGCTGCAATTTTTGCATGTTTGTGTGGACACNTATTCGCCCATGATTTTTGACTCTGCCCACTTGGGAGAGAAAGTTAAAGATGTGAAGGCCCATTGCCTCCAAGCTTTTGCCTATATGGGAGTGCCCAAGTGTATTAAGACAGATAATGGACCTGCTTATTGCAGCAAGGGATTTCAACAGATTTGTCAAGATTTCAATACTGAGCATAAAACAGGCATCCCTTATAAACCCCAAGGGCAAGCCATAGTAGAGTGCTGTCATCAGACCTTGAAAACCTATCTTGACAAAATTAAAAGGGGGGAGGGAGTTGGCTCCTCATTTGTCCACTCCGAATTCTTCTCTATCCTGTATTCTTTATGTTTTAAATTTTTTGGCAATGGACTCCTTTGGAGATTGTGCTGCTTATAAACATTGGAAGCCTGCCCTGTCCAAATTGCCTTTGGTAAAGTAGAAGGAATTGTCTTCCGGCATCTGGAAAGGCCCAGATCCTTTAGGTGTGAGCCTGNGGCTCTGTTTGTGTTTTTCCCCAGGATCATGAGGCTCCTTTTTGTATTCCTGAGTGCTGNGTGCATCCTGTATCTGAAAACCAATCCTGTCTAGACAGAAGATTATTGGGCCTTCCTGAGGAATCCTTCCATTTTGATGCTGGTAGGGGTGAACAGCCTGATAGGGTCAGTGATAATAAGTACCAATGCAAGTCTAGGGACTGCAGTCATGAGACCTGATGATTCAGAAGGGAAGCTTAATATGACTTTCTCTTTACATGGGAGTTTGTGTTTTGTGGTTGTAAAGAATCAATCTGCTCTACTCAATATTAGTTTTTCCCAGGGCTGTGTAGTTTTGTCTCCCTGGTTTATTGCTGATGTTCAGGCCAATGCCACTAATTCTTCAAGTGCTTCTATCTATGGCAACAGAAAACCCTACAGCTCAGGTATGGCTGAATTTGTATGATAAATGAGTATTCAGAGACGGGTAATGCTTGGGGGGCATTCTCTGACCTAAGGCAGGAAGCCNGCAGCGGGTGGGGGGGGAGCTGGGCAGGTTCTCCAATGATGGGTAAGTGGTATTGATGACGCCTAGGCAACCTAAGACAGAAGCTCATTTTTAAATAAAAAGGGTGGACCTGTTGGGCCCTAGGCTCCCAATTGGGTTTGAACTGTTGACCTGCTTACCTCACACAGGATGTTTTTGTTGTTGACTCCTTCCTCTTGAGCTAGCTAATTGCAAATTTCTCTTCCCATGTACCCGAGCTGTTTGAGTAAACAAGCTGAGTCCTGACAAACTGAACTTTCGACCACTGGGGATTTTCCATGGTGCCTGTGCTNCTGCCCTATATATATCCAGTCCTCTCCCTCAATAAACAGCATTCTCTTGAGATGGATGACCTGCTGTCTTGTTTCTATTTAATCCTCAGCCTCACTCGAAACTTGGTGGATAACTTGCAGTGAGGGCGCTAAACTTAGGGGGTGATGATCAGGGTGTTCCAGAGCCATTAGCAGTTGCAGGGTCATTTTTTTTGACATGCCGCTGCCGGGAAACATGCTGTAGGAAACACTTAAGCAACAGAATTATTAAGAGTATCATTCCCCCTATCATTCTCCATGCTATAATTTTTGAAAGGTCTAGAATTGATTTTATGTGATCCCAAATTTGAGCAAAGAATGTTGTTGTAGACACCTCCAGTGTTTTTACGCATGTGTAGTTCAGGCTTAAGATTTCATTAGAGAGTTGTACTGAAAGGTTTAAGAACTCATTGCTCCATGATCTCAATATGATTTCCCTTAATTTTGTCCTGGCTTGTGTCATATTTGAGAATAAGGGGTTAAACAAAAGGAGGAAAATCAAGGATCACAGTTTCCTCTTACCAGCCATCTTAATGTCTGGATTTTTTTCATCCAATAAGTCTATTTGTTGCTGTGGATTGAGTATAGTTGACTGGAAATGGAATTAATCAGCTATTGTGTGTTTAATGTTTGGGCTGATTCTTCTATGGCCATATTAAGTGTAGAGGCGGTGACTCCCATTTGAACCAGGGAGGCCATGGCCGCTTCACTACCTGCTACAGTAAGCAGAATAGTGGCCATTATGGCTGCGGTTATTCCAAAATCTCTTTTTATTCTGGTTTGTTCCATCATTTCCACTCTATGATAGTGTGTCACATTATTTAGTGGTATCCAAATGAAAGCAGAAATATGTANGAACACCATGCAAGGAAACTCATTGGCATTCCAGCAGGCACCAAGCCAGCATATTGGTNCAATTCAGCTCAAGCTGTGAAGAATTGGTTAATATAAAGAAAAAGGGGGGTCTTTACACATGTGGGAGTGCCCTTGTAAGTAAAATTCTTTTGTTGTTTAATAGAAATAGAGGATTCAAATGATTCATTAGCAGTAAAGGACCCATTAAAATAATAGGAATGCTCTCATATCTAAGCAAGCATTGGGTCCACATAGTGGCCAGCTGCTAAATACAGGCCTAATGGCCAGCACTGGGAGAGCAGTGAGAGAAATTAAAGGGGCCCATTGACAATTGCTCTTCAACTAATTTTCCCAATTCTGATAGTTTGAGGTCTATAATAGGCCACTGGTTCACCTGCACAGGCTTCTGTGATACCCAATTTAATGGTATGGGCCTTGGAATATTTATACTTTTGTGGGGGGCAGTGACCCTTAGAATTGGGGGTCAAGGCTAGAATTTCTACCAGATTGACCTGTCGTGTCATGTGTTATATCCTAATAAAAGGCTTTATCATATTTAAATGTAATTTCACAGACCTGCTGAACATAGGCATGCAGGCCAGTTTGGACTTGAGTCACGGGATCAACATATTGGCCCCTGCCTTTCAACATGTCTAGAAAAATAGCAATATTATATTGAATATATAGGTGTGCCTGTGTTTCAGCTTGTTCATTATAGGCTGCCTACTGATTAAGAAAAATAGTTGGTTCAAGTGCTGCTTTCATTAAATGGTACCAATCATAAAAGGTTTGTGAATGCATTGTCCATTGTTGAAGCACCTGTTCAAAATATGGTGAATCATGACCTGATTCATTAGCAGCTTTATGAATCATGAAAGATTGACTAGAAGAGTAGGAACCCATGGCTAAGCAGCTGCATTGGTCCCAACATTAACTGGAAATGCAAAACGATTGTTTGGGTGATAGCCAGAGAATTTAAGCAGAGGAGTGTCCTGTTTAGTTGTCTCAGTTATNCTTGAGGGGCAATAGGGAGCAGAGGGTGGGGAGGTATCCTGTAAGTCTCCCCAGGGATAAATAGTGCATTGTAGTTCCTTGTTCTTAAGGANGGATTTCCTGGGTAGTTTTTTTGAGGGAGGTGGGTCTGACTGTACTGTGTTTTCTTCCCCATCTGAGATATGGCCCTCCTAAAGTAGTGAGGAGGTGAGGGAGAGTGAGGAGAATTTTTGTTCTTCACAATGGTCACTAAAGAATGGGATGACTTCCTCTGTAGAGCCTGATTTTGTACAAGCTATGATTCTCAAAAGCATTGTGGCAAAGGCTGTGTGGGCTATTTTCCTTTCTTGCACTTTTCGTTTCCTAGTTAAAAAGACTTGCAGCCATACTGTTGGATTCCAGGTGTTTTCAGGTGATATCCAGGGTGTGATAATAGAAGCCTCATTCTAAAACTTTTCCTGATGGGCAGTTTTAACTATTTCCCTGGTCTGATGTAAGGCTTTAAAAGCTCTAAGTTGGGGGTCTCTTGCAGCAGAAGGAATGTTTCCCATAGGAAAAGAAACAGAAATCAAGGACAAAAAACTAAAAGAGTCAGCAATCTGCTGAGCAAACTTTCCCAACCCCTTGGAGGTGTCAGGGGATTTACAGCCTCTGACAAAAACAAAAGCCTGGCTGTAAGTTTCAGAAGCTGGGCAGATCTATAGAGTGTTCAAAACAAACTGGGGAAAGGAAGAGAGAGAGAGAGAGAGAGAGAGAGAGAGAGAGAGAGAGAGAGAGAGAGAGAGAGAGAGAGAGACCCTGAAACTCACCAGTTGGAGAGGAAGAACAAAGAACTGAGAAGAGGGTGTCTACTCACTGAAAATCAGCTGTAGGGGGTGTATCACAACTCTGAGTCATAATGGGAATCAGGACAGCAAGCTGGCCAGCAAAATAGAAAGAAAAACAACCCATATTGGGGGCCAAAATGTTGCTGGCTCTGCAGCTGGGATCCTACTGTCTCTGATCCCAGGGGCAGAACCAATGACACAGGCTCTGGTAGATTGGAAGCAATCTCGTTTATTAAACAAAGGGCTGAGTTATTTATGTGTGTATTTTTGGTGGGCTCTGCTTCCAGCTNCCGTGGTATTTCCTGGTTGGCTCTGGGCTGCATGTCATCATCTTTTGGTCTGGAGCTTGTGGGCCAGGTTACCCTGGCCATAGTACTCTCTGTACATGTCACAGCTCTTTGTTTGCTTAAGGAACGGCCCAGAGATTTTGGCCTTACCCACTTCATGAGTCATTTTATTAGCAACCTTACTTTGACCAATAAATTGTAACTGTATAAATTAGAATTATATATGAAGCATACTTTTGCATGTGGATATACAAATATATNTATTTGGCCTTTTTGAGGGAGAGTGGAACTATAATGGCTACTTTGATGAAAATATCAGTAGTTAGGGTGGTGAGATGTCTTTGCAGGTAAGGTGCTTACCATACAAGTCTTATAACTTGACTTTGATACCCAGAACNCACATAAATGACAGATCCATACTTTAAATTGTCTTCTGAGCCCTCACATTTACTGTGTCATGTACATATGCCCATAACAATAATAAATAAACATTTAAAATATATGCTTTTTTGATTGTTTATTCTTAGCCTTTAAAGGATTTAATACATATGATATAAATATGAAATAAAGCCTCAGATTTGAATGTGTGCTTTTTGTTACTCTTGTCTAAGCATATGAGATAGCAAATATATTATTTATATGTATATGACCTATAAAGCTTAGAAATAAAATATTTACCTTTACCATATTATAGATTTAATATATTTATTTGTCATAACAATTACTTTATAACTTTAAATTTTCTGCAACCATTTGCTCATGAATGAAAATAAACATAAAGGTCAATAGCAAAGAACTCCTATTAATAAATAAGATAGTAAAAATAAGCTATAAATAAATACATTTCAAAGATAAATGGAATAGTCTAATGTTTGCCTTCAATATTTCAATAAAATATTAAATATTATTATAAGTATTGTGTGTGGTGATGTATTGTGTCCCCCAATATACTGTGTCTCTCAATAACATAAAGCCTTAGAGATCAGAGGAATAGGACAAGCCACCAGCCAACCTCACCTCACCCACTCCACAGCCTCCAAAAAGAACGACTTCCTGTATATCCATGTCTATAATCCTTTCTGTTCTGTTCTCTCATTGGCTATCTCAGCCCAGATACATCACTTCCTCTACCTGCCCAGCTCTGACACTTCTTGTCTTTCTGTACAGACCTCTAGACCTCTATGGTCAGTGCTAGAATTTAAGGTGTGTGCCAACACTCTTGGCTCTGTTGCCAGTGTGGCCTTGAACTCACAGAGATACAGACAGATTCCTTCCTCTCAAGTGATAGNATTAAGGGTGTGTGCTAACATTGTCTGACCTCTATGTCTATAGTAGCTGGCTTTCCTCTGATCTCTAGGCAAGCTTTATTTTATTGGGAGACACAGTATATTGAGGGACACAATATATCACCACAATTGTGTATTAAATTACTTTTCTCCTTAACTCACACTGAACTTTTCAACATACATAGAAGAAAACTTTGTTTCTGAAATCCACTTTCCACTAGGTTATTCACAGAGTTTTGTGTATACTGTTTTCCCTAGTCCTCTGTTTATAACTGTGATAAACACCAGCCCCAAAAGCAACTTTATTAAAAGTTTTATTTTTTCCCCTTTTTCTCATTTCATATTACAACATACAGCATGTAGGAAGCCAAAGTAAATCTCAAATTAGGACAGGTTCAGACCCCATGAGGACTTGCTTCCTGTGGCTTTCTCAGCCTACCTTTCTTATATAACCTATGACTATCTGCCCAGGAATGGCACCATTCAATGTCCTGAGCCCTCAATCATCAATAATGAATCAGTAAAATGACCAAAAGACACACCACAGGCTGGCCTAATTGAGGAAATTCAATTCAGATTCCCTCTTATAAAAAAACTCCATCCTCTGTCAAGAGAAAACAAAACTAAACAAAATAAAAAACAAAATACAAAAATTAAGAAAACTAAGCAGCACACTAGTCATAGTGTTACCACCAGCTTATAAGTACTTTATAGGAAGGATGAGTTCTTTGCTTCTGCTATTCTCTTATGATCCATGAGGCTGAAAGTAAGGTTTTCAATATGAAAATCCTTTACTCAGATGAATGAGTTTGATGGAAAGGATTTCCAAGGGAAGAGAAGTTCCTGACTCAGCTCACAGATACCATATGATTACTAATGCACTAATCAGAGGTGGGTATGTGAAAAGGACTTTCCAAAGCACCNACTCATATAACTGCAGACAGCATAAGTATCCCATAAGACTGACTAGTTCCACAAAATAAATTCATATCACTAACATCACAACTGTATATATATTATATGCAGTAAAACAACAGATGTATGCTTTAATAAAATTAAGAGAGTCAATGACACAGGTATGATGACAAATGGAACTCATAGATGAAGACATGGCTTCCATGCTATATGAAGATTTTTATGACACTTTACGGTGACTTGAAACAATCCTTCCTGGAAGGAGTGGTGAGGCCCATGACATTTAGGAAATAAACAAACTGCACATATCTGTAAAGGCTTGAAATCACATGAACTAAGGGGAGCCCTCTTACAAGTTATAGATGCAGTAAATACTTGCTTGGGAAAGGTTCCTGTAACATGAATCTTAAAAGTCTTATTAATAAAAAACCCAGAGCCAGATATTGGGGTGAATGCTGAAAGACAAGAGAAGCAGAACAAGCCACAGCCAACCTCACCTCACCAACTCCTCAGATGATCCTATTTCTAGGAATCTTCAAACTGAAAGCCTCTGAGTCCTCACCCCTGAGGGTCTCAGTTGAACTGCTGCTAAAAGCCTCTAGTTCCTGGTCCTCATGCCTTATGTGTCTTCCTGCTTCCTGCCATCACTTCCTGGGATTAAAGGCATGTGTCCTTCCCAAGCAAAGATGTGAGATCTCAAGTGCTGGGATTAAAGGTGTGTGCCACCATGCCTGGCTCTGTTCCTAGTGTGGCCTTGAACTCACAGAGATCCAGGCTGATCTCTGTCTCCCAAGTGATAGGATTAAAGGCATGTATGCCACCACTGTCTGGCCTCTATGTTTAATGTAGTGGCTGTTCTTTTCTCGGATCCCCAGATAAGTTTTATTTGTTAGAGCACAAATAAATATCACCACAGAGCCAGTGATCCTTCTGACTGCCTTGAAGAAACCCCACTGCCTACTGAAGATTCTCTGTACTACGGAGCTGCCCTCAAGTCCTGCAGAGAACTCCATGATTGCAACTTACAGGCTGGGCTGGCCTTTTCCATAATGTATCATCATTTGAACCATTACTGCTACTTTAAGTAATCCTTCACCCATACCCTTATATACAAACTCAGTAATCTCATTGCTTTTCCAGTTTGGTTACTGAGTAAATGTTCCCGTGTGTGTGTGTGTGTGTGTGTGTGTGTGTGTGTGTGTGTGTGTGTGTGTGTTTTGTTTCCTCTGGAAAAATTCTCACACTTACCCAATGGCAGGTCACATAACATCCTTCTGAAGCAGGTAACATGTTCCNTGAAACCACTATCCTATTACACTCCTTGGAAGACTGTGAAAGTTATATGTCAGAAAATCACCTAAAGTCACCCTAATGTCTGGACTAAAATCATAGAAATGTGTTGACATAATTAAATAATTAGGTACAGCTTCTTTGCTATGCTGTGTGTATACATGATTACATGCACACTCATGTATATGTATGTATGATGATTATATGGGGAATATGTGTCTAATATACCTTCAAATATTCCTGTGATAAAATCTGATTTGTATAGTCACTCTGTCACATTTCCTAAATTGATTTCAATATCCAAATTCTAACAAAAAAATCTAACCATTTATTTAAAAAGTCTATAGATTTGGGTAGCAGTACTTCTTCTAAAATGATCTTGATTCATGACTCGTAGAAGTTACTGATTATCTCTGTTTAAGTATATTAATTCATGTTATTATCTGAAGTTATTAATTTACATAATCATATTTAAAAAAGAAATCCTTTATGAAAAATCCAAAAAATGTAGTGTAATGCTATATATTTAAATATTCATTCCTTTTCTCAAGCTTGGCTCATTAACTCATAATTTATCATGTATCGTGAGATTACATGTAGTAATTACCTTGCATTTAAAAGTAACAATGGGCCAAAATAACAACATTTAAATGTTTAACTCAGTGAAATAAACTCTTCATATTTTATGACTTTCAATAACGTGAATATATGAAATTCAAATCAGCAATCATAAAATGTTTGATACATTTTGAAAATGTTTAATCATCAAGAAAATATTATATTCTATATTATTCTCTGGATAGACATGCTACCCAAATGTTTATGTGTCTAAATATCCTGAATGAAAACCAATTTGACTGCAGAGTGCCTCTCANCTTTCACACTCTACCATTTTCCTGTTGGATTGATGTCTTACCTTGTTGAACTCTTGACTGCTTTGCTATAATATGTTGTTAACAGAGATAGCTGACACAGTAAGACAAGCTACCCTACTGCTGGCCAGTGTGGAATATAGAGCAGTAACAAAACAAATCTAAGAGGAATTCTTATAGAGTGAGAAAGGGGGAAATTTGCCACTTACACATTAATTCCAAAAGGACAATGATCTTTACAATATCAGAGAAGCATTTCAGAATTAGCATTTTTGACATAACATACATATCAATGTAAGGTAGCATTAACCTTTACTATTTTAACCTTTANACAGTTTACTGAAATATAAAACATCTCAAAGCCATGCTGATTAGAAGACAAATACNTTCTGTTTTCACAGATGCTAAGCACCTACTGATTTAGTTTTATATACTAATAGTCATTAAGGACTAAAAAATTGTGACCACAACACTATAAATCATCCTTATGCTGAAACATTGATGAAGCACCTTTGCATACAGGAAGGCATTTATTGCAAGCAGATGAAGTGAATCTTGTAAAAATATGAATATGTGGCGGATGCAAAGACAGTTCTAATGGGATGCAGACACAAATACCTGTTCCAATATCCACATCTCACCCTAATGTGACTGAAAGGCCTTAGATGTTNTATTCTTTTAAAAGTTTTGTATTCTTTGAGAGTATCCAACACATATATAGTTAATTGTAGTTGTTTCACATCCATTGCTCTCTCTCATCTCTCCAACCACTGAAAACATTCCTTCTTCCCCAAAATTCTNTGTACTCCTTTCACACCCTTTCTAAAGAAAGTAATACTCCATTCTCCCAGCCATTATTAACTGTCAATAGGCCCTCAAAGATGAGAAGACCTCATGCCACCACTCCATCCATGGTGAACTGTTGAAAGCCCTGGTGCATTGTAGTTCTTGTGTGGTCATAAAAAGTTTGCAAATATTTATAAGTACACCAATCAGCTGTAAGACGAATCTTAAACAGTCTTATTAATTGAAAACACCAGGCCAGGTATTGAGGTAAATTCTGAATGATCAGAGAGACAGAACAAGCCACAGCC
>LZPO01035157.1:38296-48987 GCA_001675575.1 Neotoma lepida
GGGTGGCAGTGGATGGGGGTTTGATCTCTCCTCCAAGGGGCAGGGCCAGCTATCCTGCTGCAACATCCAGTGGAGGGGCAGGACCAGCCATCCAAGGGCCAGTGAAGGACGGTGCCCAGGACAGCATGGTTTCATGCTAACACAGGTCTTGGACATCACTATAGACCCCAACTGCAGCAGGACCACGAACCCGGACATGGCCCCCACGCAGCAGCCCAGGCCTGGATACTACCATGGTCCCAGTGGCAGCACAGGGCCCCCAGACAAGCATGGCCCTGGTAGCATGGTCCCAGGTGGCTGACCTGACCCTGGACATTTGCTGAGCCCTTGGTGGCAACTGAAGCCATGGAAACCACCCTAGACCCTAGCTTCTGCAGGGCCACAGACCCAGACATGGCNCTAGGCATGGATCAAGAACTAGCCTTTGATTATAGCCGAGGCCCAGACACCTCGCTGGCCTTGGGTGGGCACCTGGCCATTCACCTCTTCCTCACCTCTCCCGATCCACCTCTCTCCCCAGCCCACAAACCATTCTGCCTTTCCCTCTCTTTCACCTTCCCATCCAGTACTCTCTCACCATAGTGGTGCCCAACTGCCAAGGCTCAGGGCTCTTGGTTGGATCACAGCTGGCTCTTGCTTGAGTACTGCCTGCCCCGCCATAAGGGGTGGTGTGGAGCTGTTGCCTTTTGTCTCTCCTGTGCTTGGGTCTAGAGACCTTGGGCAGTACTTGGTATGATGGTATCTGATTGCTCTGCTGGGGGTGCCATCTGTGTCCATCACCAATTCAGGTCTGGGTGGAACGACTCCTGGGTGATTGTGGCCCCTGCAGGCCCAAAAGTCTTGGGGGGGGTGCCATCATAAAATTATTCCTAATGACACTCTGATATACTTTTAGACCAGAGCCTGGCATAATTGTCATTAGAGAGGCTTCATCCAACAACTAACAGGAACAGTTGCAGAGACCCACAGCCAAAACATTAGACAGAGCTTGAGGTGNACCAACCCATAGTCTTAGTTCTGGGCCTGGGTGATAGCTGGGTGGGTCAGCTCACCAGCTTTTCCTCATCATCACTANNCAGGTGAGCTCTCCAATACTGCCTTGGCTAGCTTACCCAGTGCAGCCTACAGAGAGGAATAGGTCCCTCGGATCCNGGCCCTCCCTTCAGAAAAGGGAGAGGAAGGATTGTAGGAGCCAGAGGGGTCAAGGACACCAGAAGAAAATGTNCCACAGGANCAACTAACCAAGGCTCATAGGGGCTCATAGAGACTTAACTGACAATCAGGGAGCCTGTATGGGCCTGACCTAGGCCCTCTGCATGTATGTAATGGTGGTGTAGCTTGGTGTTCTTGTGGGACACCTAACAGTGGGGGTGGAAGCTGTCCCTGACTTTTTTGGTAGCTTTTGGTACCTTTTTCCTCATACTGGGTTGCCTTGGTCAGCCTTAAAATGAGGTGATATGCCTAGTCTTATTGCAACTTGATATGCCATGTTTGGTTGATATACCTAGGAGGCCTGTCATTTTCTGAAGGGAAACAGAGGGGGAATGGGTCTGGGGGAGAAGAGATTTGTTGGGGAGGGACTGGGAGGAGAAGAGGGAGTGGAAACTTCAGTTGGGATATAATATATTGGAGAAGAATAAATAAAAAATAAAAATATAGTCATTTCTTTTGTTAATTGTTTATTCCTTTTTTTTATCACCGAATGGTACTCCATTATACATGAGTGAATNTATCAGTTTGTGTTTTCCAATTTTAATATTAAGGATGTGTTTATCAAAATGATGTGGAAGATATACAATACAACAAAAAGATTCATGGAACAACCCAAAACTACTTTACAGAAAAACTGAGAACATAAGTCAAAGAATTAGAAACGTTTAAATAAATTATTTGGGNCATCACGTTTTTTCCTAAATACAATCTGTTCTTAACATTTTCCTCTTCAGATTTATCTTCAGGTGGCAGGTACTTATATATTTTCCTGAAAGAACGCTAAGAGAGGAGACTGAAGTTCTAGCTACAGAACACATTTACTACCTCATGACTTTAGACAAGTTGTGTATTTCCAACACCTCCTCTCTGTCCTAAGAAATGAATGACTTGCTACNGGTCAACTGCAAGATGTCTTCCAGCTCCAAAGCCCTCACACTTTTAGAGCTGCAGCTGCATTCCTGATTGTGCTTAAGAGAGCTCTTCAGGTGGAAGTGGAAAGAGTTGCTACATTGAACATACAACGATCACTAGACTAACAGTTTCCTGTGCACATAGTATTATCTCTTAATGATGAAAGAAGCTGGGCACAAAGGAATAGGGATAAAAGACATAGGTTTGCCTCTGCTCTGCCAGGTCTACTGACACTCAAGAGGTTAGGCATTTCAAAACAAGACACATACAGTTCTGGGAAGGTATAAACCTCGAGTTGGTAACTTCTGACATGTTACAGATCCACAGGGATTCTCTGTTAAGATGAACAACCCAGAGGAAAAGAACTTTTAAAATTAATCTCCTGTGTTTTTCTGGCTCACGCCAACATCACAGATAAGACATATGCTGCCTCTAGTGGTTCATTATAGCTCCTCTCTCATTAATTGGCCTCTGTTCTCAAAACTCTTCTCCAGAGGAAAGAGGAGTAGCTAGCAGAGAGAGCTGAGTTCCTCAGGAGACCTCATTAAATGTATCATAGTTATAAGGTGATGAATCCATGAAAATGAATGTGTTATCAATGAACCCTGCATCATATGCACACAGAGGAGGGAGAGAATCACAAAGTCTAGTTGTACCCAGGAGAGCACTGTATGTCAGTCAAAAGTTAATTCTGGGAGAAGGAAGAAAAAGGAACCCTGAGATCCAGAATTTCAGAAATATTCAATTTCAGAAATATTAAACTGTAATTTCAGAAATATTAAAAATGAAAGGATAGAATATTAGAGCTTTGTAGAATTTGAACATGTTGTTTTAGAACAGATTTCTGGAACAAAAGTGAAAGTTCCTTGTCACTTAGAAAGGCTGATCAGCTCCAGAAGCTGTTCTAAGCTGCCTTTGTCCACCTGATGGAATTGTGTTAACATCATGAAGTCACTTATACATGTTCAGAGACTGAGTTCTTTTAGTCCACTGTGTAGAGCAGATGGGAAGGAGGATGCCTTCCCATTATGTGATGCCCCAAATAATTTATCTAGGTGAATCTAGGTGAATAGTANCAATAAATGTGGATATTGAAAGTCAGAAGGACACAGTTGTTTGTGTCAAAAGTTTAGGTTAGANTTTGACTTGTTGAATGACAAGATGTCCTAAGTAAAGGAAATTGAGTTTATCTCTTAAGAAGTCACTAGTTTCCTTTGTGCTCTTGAGTTAGTAGGAATGTTACTAAGGGACATTATGGATTTTTTGTGTGAATTATAATGAATTGTAATATGCTTGCAACTTACTGATTTTTAGGTGATAAAGTTGCTTTAGCAGCATTTCTCAGGAAATTGCAATGGAGCTGCAAATCTGTGGGTCAGCAATGGGAATCATTCTCTTAGNACTGGGCAGTGCACACTTGGGTGACTACATGCAGGACTGTATCAGGTTAGAGATTTGTATGAAAATAAATAGGGGCCGGGGATGCAGCTCAATGGCAGAGCATATGCTTATTAGCATGAATGCAGTGCTGGGTTCAGATCCAAGCACCAAAATCAAATTAATAAATAATAAAACAAAAAAAGTAAAAACAAAACATGCTTCCTCAGAGTGTATATTAATAGAACAAGTAGTGCTACTTGAAAAAGAATAAAAATTTAAGGCTGGAAGTGGAAACTAGAGAATGCCTATGGAAGGGAGAAAAGTCATGATGAATAAAAAGATATA
Organism: Neotoma lepida; assembly: GCA_001675575.1. Taxonomy (NCBI): domain Eukaryota; kingdom Metazoa; phylum Chordata; class Mammalia; order Rodentia; family Cricetidae; genus Neotoma; species Neotoma lepida. The sequence continues at coordinate 42,146 of LZPO01035157.1, forward strand.
GTTTTAGAAGTACTGAGTGTTAATGTAAAAAAACAACCCTCCCTCCAAAGAGACTACCACAGTTTATTTTGGAACCAAATACAAATGGCTATGGCCTGGGAACACAGGTTTTGGTTACTCCAAATACCATATTTGAATAAGTAAGTATTTCAATAACTTTTCATAGTAACAGAATTAAGAAANAAANAAATAAAGACACTTTAAAAACACATTTGTGGCTCCTAGTCTTGAGTTAAGAACCCTAGACTCTGGAGGTAGAGAGCTTGTACTCTTACCACAAACCGCACCTCCCTGATCTGCCAGAAGACCACACGTTCTGTGCCAAGTCCTNTTTCCAGTTAGGGAGCCCAGATTCTTACCACCAACTCCACCCATCCCTNTAGCCTTTCCTCTGGCCCTGACCTCTAAGCAGGGACCCTACACTCATGCTGCCAACTACACTCATTTCATTGCCAACCCCCCAGCCACCCTTCTACAGGTAGAGACCTTAGACTCACCACTAACTCTACCCAGCCTCACAGCCTNTCCTAGGGCCCCTGTTTAGAGATAAGAATCCTAGGCTCCTGATGTCAACTCTACAAATCCTTGTGGCCCATGATCCAGCCTGCCNTCTACAGGTAGAGACAATAGACTCACACAGCTAACTCCATTTATCTGTGTTGCATAAGAAGTCCTGAGACCCTCCCTCAGACTTCTCAAGATTAGTTGTGAGAATCTTCTAATTCTGCAGAAGATCTGTTCGTGGTCTTAGAAACTCCATCTAGACTGAGTTGAGCAAAAATCACTTCTGATATCCCATTTGAATATCAACACAAAATTGTCCCAAGACCAAACCCTAAGTCTCATTCAGCTGATCTACAACTTTACAAGGTTGGGTAACAGAATATGGAGATCAAGAAAGGAAATGCTCATTAAACAAAGGACAGACAAGATTCTCATACGAAAAAACACTACCAAGGATCTAACTACAGATGCCTAGGTTTTTGCCATTGCAAAAACATGCATAATCAAGACAATAGGTTATTGTAAAAAAAATTAGTAATTTCATAGTAATGTTTCTTGAGAAAAGCAACTTAGATGTTATACAAAACAATGATTTNGAAATAGCAATAACAAACATGATGAAAGAACTCAGAGGATATTAATAAATGCCAGAGTGANGACTGAAAACACAATTGAATAAAATAACTAAAAATTCAAGATGTGAAATAGAATTTAATAAAGAGATAGAATCTCTGAAGAAAAGCAAAAACTGAAATAAAACTCAAATAAATAACTCAGGAATTAAAGTAAAAAATCAGAGGAAAGCTTAACCAATAGATTAAATCAAATGGAAGAGAGAATATNGGGTCTTGAAAGCAAGGTAGAAGAACTGGATTACTCAGTAAAAGGAAATATAAGGTCCCCAAACCCCCATGAGTAGAATATATAACAACTCTGGAACAGAATAAAAAGACCAATCCTGTGAGTTACAGATATAGAGAAACAAGATGAGACCCAGGTCAATCAATGGCCCAGAAAATATTTTCAACACAGTCATAGAAGAAAACTTTTCTAATCTGTGGTAAGAGATGTCTATCAAGGTCTAAGAGGCATTGCAGAAAACCAAATAGACAGGATCAGAAAAGAAGCTTTCCATATTATATTATAGTCAAAACAATAAATGCACATACTAAATAAAGATATTGAAAGTCACAGGAATAAAGACAGAATTACATATAAAGGCAGGCCTGTCTCATTTGTTTCAATGGAGATAAACGAAGACTATAAGAGCTTGGACTAATGTTCTACAAGTTATTAAAGACCACAGATGCTGTCCCAAGCTATTATNCCAGGCAAATTATCAATAGTAATCTAGGGATAAAGGAAAACTTTCCATGATAAAAATAGNTTAAGGGGCTGGAGAGATGGCTTAGCAGTTAAGAGCACCAGTTGCTCTTTCAAAGGACATGAGTTCAATTCCCAGCACCCACATGGCAGCACACAACTGTCTATAACTACAATTACAGGGGATCTGACACCCTCACACAGACATGAATGCAGGGAAAACACCAATGTACATAAAATAAAAAAATCAAACTTTAAAAATAGACTTAAAAAATTTATGACTACTATAGAGGGTACTGAAAGGAATATTTAGATCTGAAGACAAGGTTAAACATACCCCAAAAGGCGCAAGGAATAAATAAATAATTCCAAAACATTAAAATAAAAGTGGTCTAATAAAACCATAAAACAACAATATGATAGGAATTCATATGTTATTCAATAATAATTCTTAATATTAATGATACCAACTTTCCAATAGAAACACAGGCTAACAGATCAGATTAGAAAACAGGCTAACAGATTATCTTTTTGTCTAAGAAACATACCTCATAAAAAATAATAGATACCGCCTCAGGGTAAAAGGATGAAAAAGGGTATTCAAAGTAAATGAAACTAAGAAAAAATCAGGTATAGCTATTCTAATATCTGACAAAATAGGCTTCAAACCAAAGCTATTCACAAGAGAAAAATGAGGGACACTTCATACTTAATAAAGGAAAAATCCACAAATAGAATATTCCATTCTTAAACATGTGCACCNATCACAGGAGGACCCAATTTCTGTAAAAGAAGCACTATAAGGTAGAAAACAGCAGTTTGATCCCTACACGTTGATATTGGGTGATTTCAATACTGTACTCTGACCAATAGACAGGTCATCTAAAAAAAGTAAACAAAGAAACTCAGGGGTTAAATAACATCATAAATCAAACAAATCTAAGCTATGTCCTTAGAACATTACATACAAATAGTAAGCAATAAACGTTCTTTTCCTTGGAACTTTCTCCAAAATAGACATATTAGGACATAAGAAAATCTCAACAAACATAGGAAAACTAAAACTATATCCCATACTCTATCTGACCACATGGAATAAAGCTAGATATCAACAGCAATTGAAACCNCAGGAAGTACATTCATGGAAACTAACCACCNCAGAGCTTACTGATAATTGGGTCAAGGAAGAAATTAAGAAGGAAAATGTAAAAATTGATACTATTAAATAAAAATGAAAGTACAACATACCAAAATCTATGGAAAAAAGGAAGGCAGTCCTAAGAAGAAAGTTTACAGTAAGAAAGTGCTTACATAAAAGCTGTTAAGATCTCAAATTCATAACTTAATGATGCACATGAAGGNCTTGTAAAAACAAGAACAAACAACACCTCTCCAAAAAATAAACAAAAAGTAGATGACAAAGAATCAATGAAACAAAAAGTTGGTTCTTTAAAAAGTTTGAGCTGGGAGATGGTGGCGCATGCCTTTAATCCCAGCACTCAGGAGGCAGAGGCAAGTGAATCTCTGTGAGTTTGAGGCCAGCCTGGTCTACAGAGTGAGTTCCAGGACAGCCAGGGCTACACAGAGAAACCCTATCTTGAAAAACCTAGGGGGACAAAAAGTTTAGCAAGAATGAGAAGCCTTTAGCCAAATTAACTAAAAAAAAAACAAAAAAGATACTTGGGGCCATTCAATACTTTGAATTAAGAATCTGTGCTTCTCTTCACGACTGTGATCAACAAGAGACAAGAACCACTGAAGCACAACTTTTGCTTTGCAGGGACAATCAATACTGGCCCACTGGGGCTGAAGCATCAGCTATGGTTAATAAGAAGCCAGCATCATTGAGGCAAAATCTTCTGGGAAGTGNAGGGGTCAGTACACAAAAGCTGCAGTCCAGAGGGAGCCAGGATGTACCTTGTGCTGGCCACTGAACTTGGTGATGGGTAAGAGTTTCCTAGGTGGTATTGTTTTTAAAGATGTGAAGGGGTTATGGAGAGCAATTGAGGCACTGTACCATGTGACAAGGTTAGAGTCACTGAAGAGAGCTCAGGAAAGGCTATTGGTAAAGGGGCAGCCCAGATGTAGCAGAGACCCCAGCATTTTGGAGATGACACTACCACGGGATGACCACCAAGGACACAGCAAATGTAGGGTGGAGGTGGCCTGAGCCTAANAGACAAGCTGTGTGTGCTGCTTAAAGTAGAGCTGGAGAACTGGAGCCCTTTGGACCCCAGAAGACTGTGAGTGACATTGAGCTTTACCCTGTTGGACCTGAGTTTTGTTTTGACTCGATTGTGACTGCGCCCTCATTCTTCCCTCTCTGAGTAAGAAAGTATTTAACTTATTTTTGATATTATAGGAGCCCACAGTTGAAAGACTTAAGCTTTTTAGAGAGACATTGGAATTTTAAAGACGAATTTTAGAGAGTTTTTGGATATTTTAGAGAAGCTTTGGATGTTGAAAGAGACTTCAGATGATTTAAAGAGACAGAACTTTAAAGTGTTTTTAAAGACCTTGGGGCTTTTAAGAGTTGGAATGTTTGGCATTGTGATGTCAATATTGACATGACATCTTGGGGAATGAGCAGAAAGGAAAGGTCCTCATTGAATAGTAATATGTTTGTGTGTCAAGTTGGCAAGGGGTCAATTGTGAGGCATGGTTTTATGTCAACTTTACACAAGGTAGAGTCATTTAGGAAGAGGGAACTTCAATTGAGAAAATGCCCTTGTCACTATNCAATTGCTGTGGCATTTATGGCCACAACAACTCTTAGAAGGGAAAACATTTAATTGGGGGCTTATTTTTATTTTTGTGTATATGCTTACTATATAGTGTAAGAGAAGTGTAAGTTTCAGCCCCAAGCATCTATTTGGGAGCTTGCTTTTTTTTTTCGCCGCTTCTTCATTGAAGAAACCCNGTTCTTTCCATGTAATACAAGGCATTAGCACCCCCTTCACCATTTTTGCCTATTTCTCCATTTTTCCATTTGTTCAAAGTTGCATTTCCTTGGTGTATTGGAACCTATCTTTTGGAAAACTTGGTACTGCAATAGACTGTAGTGCCTATTCTGTATATTTAAAACTGTGATGCTAGTTCCCTCTCTTTCCTATTATTTTTACAAGAGGGGTCCCCTTTGGGGTCTTAGTCTCATTAATAAGTTTGTTGTCTCATTTTCTCCCAGGTTCTATAAATGGCTCCACACCAAGTGTTCCAGTTACCTGATAATGTGACCTCATGGGGGGGGGTCTACTTCTGTATTTATACCCATTAAACAGCACATGGAAAGTAGGTTGTATGTAAACTTGAGGATCCTTAAAAGATACCCACATATTAGGATATGGAAGGTCAGGGTTTTCAACTGTTCTTTTTTGAGAATGAGATTAGGGGTTCCTGGTTTTATCTTGTTTGCANATTGGCCAATGAAGCATATTTCATGGCATAGTATACTAGATCTTGAAGATTTTGCTTAGTGATATGATCATCCACAAGTCTGTGAGTGTTGGATGTCTACAGTAGCTGATCTCCTTTTGGGGCTGTCCAGAAGGGATGGGGAAAGAAGAGCATGAGTGAATCTATCTGGTATGTACTTGCTTCATGATNCTTGAGTGGATTAGACCTCACCAAACATAATGAAACTCAAGCTGCTACCCTCTGAGACTGCCTTCCTCTTTAACTTCCTTTTGCTTTGAGGCTTTTGAATTTTTAAGGGAAGTCTCACTCCTAGCAGTTGCTGCCCTGCTATTGGCTGTTCTCTGGGGATCATACCCAGGTGAGAGCAGCAAGAGTGGTGTCTGGCAGTGGCTTCTGTGTTTCTTCCTTGGTTCCCACCCTAGTCTAAGTTCAGGCTCAGCAAAGGAACTGGAATTCTGGCCTGTGCTTACCATGAGAATATGAAGCAGGTGGCAAAAGTGACTGTGCTCCTGACCTTGGGTGAGCTATTTTTGGACTAAAATGAATGGGGACTTGGGCTTGAGAATGGGACCTTCAATTGGCAGGCAACTGCTCTTTATCCAAGATGTCCGGGAAAGCTTTGTGGTGTTATTTTGTGCTGGCAGTTACTCAGCCTTTATGTGAGGTGTATGTTGGGGGTACTAAAGGTATTTGGGGTTACTGATCATTCANATCCATGTTAGGGAGGGAGAAGGTAAACTGGCACCACTGTACCTGTGATCCTGGCATCTCTCGGATAAGAGGAAAGGATAGTTTTGTCCTGAAACACAAATGGGAAGTAAATTGAGTACATGTGTATGGTTGGCAGGAGGAGTAAGGGGTAGGTCCATCTGAGAAAGAGCCATGGGAACTGCATGGGGCTTCTAATCATCTTGTTCCAGGATAGGAATGAGGATTGTGTTTACTCCCACAGCCACATGGAGCCTNGCTAAGACCACCCAGCCCCTCTCCATGGACTCCTATGAAGGGCAAGAAGTGAATGTGTCCTGCAGCCACACAAACATCGCTACAAATGAGTACATCTACTGGTACCGGCAGGTCCCCCATGAGGGACCACACTTTATTATTCAAGGATATAACGTCCATGTGGCAAATGAAGTGGCATCTCTGTTTATTGCTGCTGACAGGAAGTTCAGCACTCTGAGCCTGCCCCGGGTTTCCCTGAGAGATACTGCTGTGTACTACTGCATCGTGGTTGACACACAGTGAGATAGCTGGATCTGCACCTGTGCAATATCCTGTGGCAGGGTGGCAGTCATAGTCTAGAGGGAAGCATAGACACAGTGCTTTCCAAAGTTCCATGGCATTTTCGTTTTTAGAAGGTGCAAGCATACATTCTTATCTTACCTAATTTTTTTCATGTCACTTAATTTTAAATAGGCATTCTAACTGGTGTAAATTTTAACAAGTAAGAGAGCAGGGGCTGGAGAAATGGCTCAGTGGTTAAGAGCNCTTGTTGCTCTTGCAGAGGACTTCAGTTTCTTACCCAGCATCCACATGGTGGCTCACAACCATCTGCAACTCTAGTTCCAGGGGATCCAATGTTCTTTTTCTGACCTCTG
>LZPO01035158.1:42671-59311 GCA_001675575.1 Neotoma lepida
GGGGGCAGCGTGGTACTGGGCCAGGTGGACAGCCGGCTCGCGCCCTACATCATCGACCTGCAGTCCATGAACCAGTTCCGTCAAGACACGGGTGAGCCGCCCACATCCCTTGTCTATCCCCGGAGCTACCACCCTCGTGGTCGTGGGTTGTGGGCAGTTTCTCTTACTGGTGTCAACGATCGGTGTTGTGGGCAGGTGCTACCCTTCCCTAGATCCTCTCAGGATCCCATGACCACCTCCAAATAAATGTCGTTCCAAGTAGTTTAAAGTGTCTTGATTATGCAAACCGAGCTGCAGCCTAGCAGCAGGAGACCCCCTATCTGCCCCTAGTGGCCCTTTGTGCAGGAACTCCAGGGCTTTGCAGCCCCCAAGCAATGCTTAGCAAGCAAGGCATTGTGGAGCCCCTTNGCTGCTCAACCCTTGGCTGACCCTGCTTTGTCTCAAGCACTCTTGAGGCATCTCTTTTATGCCTTTTAACCCCTTTTTACCTTACTGTCTCTCTTCTATGGACCCAGCTTTCCCACTGCCTGCTCCTCGGTGTAAGACTTGGGGAGCAGAGGGATCCCCTGGCTCTAATTACAGTTTAGTGTGTGGAAGTGCGGGAACATTACTAGGAATAGAGAATGGAGCCAGGGGCTGGGACATCCTGGATGTGGAGGCATCCAGAGATGCCTCTGNTTGTATCCTCCAAGCACTGAAGCAACANGCCAGAGCAGATGGGGAGAGGAGGGAGAAAGACTGGGCTCTGGAATGCCTGTCAGGGAAGCTACTCCCTTTGTTCCCAGAGTAGGGAACAGACAACAAAGTGAACAGTCAGCCTGCTGAATGGAAGAATGTCAGCCATACCTCAGACAGTGAATTGGCATCTAGAATATATANAGAATTGCAATATTAAACCCCAAAATGGCCAGTCAATAAATTGGCTGATGACAGGAATATCCATTTTCAAAAGAAGAAACACAAATGGACACCAAGGATTTTAAAAAGTGTTCAGCATTCTAAGTTACCAGGGAAATGCAAANGGAAGCTATATGTGAGATTCCATCTCACCCCAGTCACAATTACTGTGGTAAAGAAAAGGGACAAGGACAAATGCTGGTGAGGATGTGAGGAAAGAAGGCTACTTCGTCCCTGCAAGAGGTGATGCAACCTAGTACAGCCATTATATAAATTAGCATATATTTCTAAAAAAAAATGAGAGCTTTCCTGTGACCCAGCTATGCTGCTCTTGAGTATATGCCCAAGTACTGTATATCCTACCACAGAGATACCTATGCATCCACGTTTAGTGATGTTCTATTCACGATAGCAAAGGAACGACGGAACCAGCCTAGAGGAACCCAACGGAAGAATGGATAATGAAAATGTGGTACATATTTACAATGGAATTTTATTCAGCTGTAAAGAAAAATGAAATCATGTAACTGACAGGAAAATGAGCAAATATGGGAATTAGCAAAAAACAAAATCCAGATTTAGACAGAAAGCACATATTGTCTCTCATATTTCAGATCCTAACTTATAAAGTATGTCTGTATGTGTATAAGTCGGGGTGAATGTGATTATAGGCTCTGAAATCAGAAAAGAGAGCATAAGAAGGGAAAAGAAGTGTTGAGGAAGCAGGGAGAGAGCACAAGAGACCTGAATGTGGATTGGAGTGTTTGTGTAAGGGTACAGGGAGGGAGTGAGGGGGTAAGGGAGATGAGAGACAGGTGGGGAAAATCAAAATAAATTTTATCTGGAAATCGTACAATAAAACCTAATTCTGTGTGTCAATTATTAATTAAAAATTGAGAAGTATATACAAAGATATCTGTCATGTGGTTTTTCTTTAATAAAATAGACTTTGGAAATGTCCTAAATTTCCAAAACAGAAAAATGGTTGAATAAATCATGGAATTTCTGTGTCAAAATTCTGACTATCATGCGAGCATTAAAGTTAAGTCTAAAAATATTTTTCCTTTTCTTCCCTCCTCTTCTTCCCTTCCCTGTGCTCTCCTTTCCCTCCCTTTGAGACATAGTTGCAAAGTTCTCAGAATCCTCCAATATCCAGACTTCTTGTTAGATGCCATTGTTCAACGACGTCACTTAAGGGATGTCAACATCAAATTTTGAACCCAGAGATACTGAATTCAAAGTTTTTGTAATTCAGTGGGATATTTATAGTGTTCATAATACTGTGTAAAAGTAAAGTTGGAAAGCAATCCAAACCTTGCTCTGCTAAGCACCACAAGGCAAGTGAAACATGGAAATTGCTGTGTAGCCTTTTGTTTCTGGATCCTGCCTGACACTACAAAGATGAGCACTTTTCAAGCACTGGCCAGCAAAACATTGGCCAAAGTTGCTTACTTAAGACTTTACACTTGAGAGATGGTTGCTGGTAGAGTGCTTGCCATGTAATTATGAGAACCTAAGTTCTGATCTCCAGCACCCATTTAAACTCAGGACACAAGCTATGCATGTTTGTTATCCCAGTGCTGGCCACAGGGAGACAGGAGGAGCTCTGGGGCTTGCTGCCCAGCCAGTCTGACCAAATTGGAAAGTTCTAGATACAAAAAATTAGGTAGAGAGCCATTGAGGAAGACACTCAATATTGACCTCTGGCTTCCATATGTATACACAGGGACATGAGCACTCCATCATATGCAGAGGAACATGTATACACACACACACACACACACACACACACACACGCTTTAGGTAACTGATCATCTTCAGCTATGCTGAGAAAAATAAAATATATTTGCATGAAGCTAATGAAAAATACAATGATAGAGATTCACAGACAGGAATATAACTTGGTCTCTGAGAAAAGAGATAGTTTATTCTTTGTTTTCTGTACATACACACACATATACACATATACACATACATGTATGTATGCACATACATGTATATATGAATACATATATACACATTCACATATATCCATACAGATATGTAAATATATTGTGGTAAAGTCTATATAACATTGTTTTAATTATTGTAAGTGTGCACGGTAGTAGTGTTAAATATATTCACAGTATTTTGCAACTATCCCCAACATCTATACCCCAACCTATATCATCTTTCCCCAACATGAACTCTGTACCTACTAAATAACTTTTAACCTACTAACTCTGTACCTACTAAATAACTTTTAACTTTTAAACTCTGTGACTTGCCTACTCTACACAGATTTCCTAAGTGGGATCATATGATATTTCTCACCTGTGTCTAGCTTATTTTATTTAATACAATGTAGTCAAGATTCATCCGTATTATAGCACATATCAAACTTTTATGCCCTTATGGCCAAATAATATTCTGTTGCCATGTGTATAGCCACACATCCCCTAGAGGCTGGCTTCAGTTTCCAAGTGACTGAGATTTCTGGGTGTAGAAAGTTGTCCAGTCTTTTGGGAAAGAGCCCCAAATGTACATTGCTGATTTCCCAGTTACAGAGCAGATTCTGGAACAAGAACTCCAGAGGGAGGGGCCTGATCTCACGCTGTTTCGAGTTTGCCTAAGAACTTCCGCTCAACAGCTTCCTAGAAACTGGATCAAAGCAGCCCTTAGTCCATGTACTCTGAGGGTAAGTCTCATCCAGCTGACTTCTGTAGAGACTGAGAGGAGACAGCTTTGCAGGTGAGGACAAGGAGAAACTGACACTCAGGGACTCTCCTCACCTCCTCCTTTTGGTTCTCTCCTGAAGGGGATGCATCAAAACGTTCCTGTTGGATGTGGATAGAAATTGTCAGAGCTCATTGGGGATGAAAAGTATGTCTGGGGAGGAAGGAAGTTTTTCATTTAGTAAAACTTAGTCAGCTGTCATACAGAGCAATTTGCTGGGATCTGTGAGAAATTCTTGATTGAATGGAGGCAGGGCTTATTATGAATTGGTAAATATGAAGAGATGGAAAGCTTGCTATTTGTAGGTCTGTGACAGAAAATGTAATTGAGGCTGGGAGGAAGTGTGCAAATTCAAGTGGTATTTATTTAAGACAAGATATATATATATTATATTATATATATACACATATATGCAAATATTTTCTAACATACTAAGGTAGTCAGACTTTTTTGGATTACTAATATCCAGATAAGTGACTCTCCCTTTAAAATCACACTTTGCAGTGACTCTGCTTCAGTGGTTCCGGTGGAGACTGTTTCTGTGGTCGGGTGTATTGTATGAGAGAAGAGTTTTAAAAAAGACTTTTCTACATAGAGAGCTTGGATAAGTGAAAAGCCTGCCATTGCCCATACGTAACTGATGAACAAACATAGGTAAAGGGATCACATATGGAAGACTCATTAGTCCACATGTTTTCCAACATCTTAAAGCAGTGAGCTCAAAAGACAGAGTGNCATCTCCGGTCACTGGAGCCAATAGGAGCAAACTTCTCCAAGCACTGTTTATGCAGATATATATTTACCTGGATCATCCAAAGAACCAGTGTTCCAAAGGGTCAAACTAAAGAATGGAAGTCCCTGAATCTATGTTACCAGAGAGCTGGAAGTCAAAGTAAACAGAGAATAAGCCAGCTGGAACTGTTCCTAAACACTGATAAGTAAGTTCACCGACACCAAAATTAGGCCAAAGGCCATTTANAATTGCCAGGAAAGTGGAAGGAACAGAGAGGGAAATGATCTAGGATAACGGTGGCTTTGTCTTCAAAGGTGGAGTTTTGCAAAACCCACACCAAAGTCTAGCTACTATTGAAGTCCAACAAGATGAATTTTCTTCCTATTTCTTAACAAGTGGTTCCATGGAGCATAGTAACTAGTGCTTTCTAACAGCCTGCTCTGTCTGATGGTTCTTATGCAACCTTCTTTAAGGTCTCTAACAGGTCTGCAACTAAGCATCTCTTGTTTGTTAAATCCTGCTGCTCAGAGCATGTGATAGGGTCATTGGTCACAGGCTTTGTTTGATCATTTCATTCTGTGTTGTAATTCCATTATTTGATAATTTCGATTTGACACAGTGGGTCAAAATGCAGAAATGTCACTTTGTACTACTTAGATCATCCACAGTGTGCACATCAGACCCTTAGGTTTCTTTCAAGATGGGACAAGATTCAAGAAGATAATCAGAATTGGGGAAAAGGTAAGTGAATAGTTTTCAAATACTACTTTGTAATTAGAACAAATAATAATGACATTTTCAGATAACAGAAAACATTCTATGCCAAAGGCTATTTCAAAATACAAAGGGGCTGATGAAATGGTTCATTTGGTGAAACTGATTGCCACTGAGCTTGATTACTTGAGTTGGAACTTACTCAAGTAACTAGAAGAAGAAAATTAACTCCCGTATGTTGTCCTCTGATTTCCACATGTGTACCATGGCTCACAAACCCCCACACCCTAATGAGGAAATTGATTAAATGATGAAATCTACAGAACTAGTAGCTGACAATTTGTCGCAGGATTAGCCTTATGCAACCATGTGCTGCTTAAGCGGTTTCTACATGACTACTTTTTCCTGTCTGATGCTGGAGACTGGAGCACAGAAGGAAGGCACTTGGGAAAAGGGAAAATGGAATGAAGTAGGAGAGAACACAAAGCAAGAACTCAAAAGGGGTAGACAAATCCTATTGGTCCTTGCAGACTCTGGCTTCTTCAATGGTGTATTTTGCTTCCTCCTTAGTGGAGTTGAACATACACATGGCCAGAATGACAGGGGAGTCAATGATACAGATCTGGGAGGAAATTGAAATACTTGTCAGTGATCTGCTGCCTTGTGAATTGAAATGAGCTTTTAAAAAACCTCTGATGTTCCAATTTTACCTCCAAATATTTCTTGGAGCTAGAGAGATGGCTCAGTTGGTTAAGAACTTGCTGCAGAAGCATGAGGTCTTCATGTAAGAAGCCAGGCACAACAACATGTGCCTATAATCCTACTGCAGGGAAGGAAGAAGCAGGAGAATCATTGGGGCTCATAGCTGAATTGATAAACTTCCTTATAGATCTTGTCTCAAAATAAAAAAAAAGTTAAAGTCCAGGAGCTGGAAAAATGGATCAGTGGATAAAGTACTTATAATGCAAACATAAGGACCAGAGTTCCGGTCCCCAGGATTCGTGAAACAGGCGTTCCTAGCATGCCAATTGAAAAAATGATGGGAGGATGTAAGAGAATATTTTGTCCAGGTCCCACAGAACCCACGGTTCCACAGTCACTTATAAAATAATTACTCAGAGGCTTATATTAATTATAACTGCTTGGCCATTAGCTCAGGCTTATTACTGACTAGCTCTTACATTTAAATTAACCCATTTCTATTAATCTATGTTTTGCCATGTGTTCTCTAGCTTTACCGATCTGCTGGCATGTTGTTCCTTCAGCAGCGGCTGGCATCTCCTCACTCAGCCCTTCCTCTTCCCAGAATTCTCCTTGTCTGCTTATCCTGCCTATGCTTTTTGCCTGGCTACTGGCCAATCAGCATTTTATTTATTAACCAATCAGAGCAACACATATTCACAGCATACAGAAAGACATCCCCATCAGGAGGAGACAAGAGAAACCCTGGAAGCTCACAAGGCTAGCCTGGCAGATGCAACAGGAAGANGCAAGAAACCCTGCCTCAAACAAGGTTGTCCTCTGGTCTCCACAGACACTTTTGCTTGTACTCACACACACACACAAACACAGATGTGAACATGTACATACACATACCTACATGTGTACTCATATACATATGAAAAGAAAGAAAATAAGATTGAGAAAAGTTGCAGAAGATACTCAACATCAATCTCTGGTCTCCATAGGTTGCACACACACACACACACACACACACACACACACACACACACACAAAACCTTTCCTGTGGTCCACTCTTTGGTGATATATTATGTACCCCAATATATTGTGTACCCCAGTAAAACTTATCTGGGGATCAGAAGACAGAGCCAGCCACTAGATTAGACACAGAGGCCAGACAATGATGGCACACACCCTTAATCCTGTCACTCGGGAGATAGAGATTCGTCTGGATCTCTGTGAGTTCAAGGTCACACTGGGAACAGAGCCAAGCATGGTGGTGCACACCTTTAATCCCAACACTTGAGATCTCATGCCTTTGTTTGGGAAAAACACATGCTTTTAATCCCAGGAAGTAAGATGGCAGGGTAGAAAAAAGGTATATAAGGTGTGAGGAAACAGGAACTTACTGTCTTGAGGCTGAGGATTTTGTAGAGGTAAGAACATGGCTGGCTTGTTCTGTTTCTCTGGTCTTTCAGCTAAGTTTTATTGGGGTGCACAATATATCATCACACCACTCTATAAAACTTCATGAAAAAGAAGGGACTTTCAAAATGGTTTTGCTCAACCTTAAAAAGTTGACTCCTTACAAAAACAATCATTAAGTTTTCATCCATAATTTATTATGTGAAAGGATGAATGGATGAACATGGCAGACACCTGGGTTCTTATGCTAGTCACAAGGCAAACTTATAATGAGGCTGTAGCTTTTTATTTTTTATTTTTATTATTATTTTTACAAGCAGATATAATTCAAGGCTTAGGTCAGGAGAGGAGAATTGTTATGTACAGGATTATTGCAAAACAGGTTGCAAGAGGTTGGGAAGATTGCAATAGAGATGTGGCAGACCCTATGATCTGCAAACATGCAAACATCTGAGAGGTATGGAAAAGGTGTTCTCTTATGCAGTGGAAAAAGCCAGCCTATGGAGAGTCCTCATGGCAAGGAGGAGGCTTCTGTGTGAGAGTGTTGNCCAGGCCGAGAATGGGCCAAAGTTCAGTCATATGATGAAGGCAAAATTAACTGAAGTTGGATCAAGTTGACTAACACAAACTTTGTTCTTACAGATCCATGAGGATGAACAGGTTAGTTGTTTATGGCAAAGAAATAAGCAGAGCCATAGAGAACTTTGTGCAAGGATGTGGAACGGGCAGCATTGTCTGTTAATGATAAGAGAACATTTCACCTGGGTTCAGTTTATTTTGGTAGAACTGTTAGGGGTTAGGGGTACTATATGCNGAGCAGGAGGAAGTAGAGAAATTTGATCTGTTTAGTTAATAATTACTTTCTGATTGATTAATGAGTTCAGCTCATCATTTATGAAGCAAAGAATGGGGATTTGGATGGTCTGTTTTTATCCCTGTCCTGTGTGAACAGGAGGGCCATGCAAGACCCACATGAGATGGGATGGATGGTCCTTCTAGTGGGCTGTTTACCAAATACAAATTTGGTTGAGAAGATTTCTTTTTTCTTTTTCTAATTAATTAATTAATTTTACATCCAGACTGCAGCTCCTCCCATTCTCTTNCCATTCCCTTCCTCCACTCAATCCTCCCCTCCCAAACTGTCTTAGGAGGATTCCTTTAACCACTGTTTTTGCTGAGTCACAGTATTTGGGTAAAATCCAGCATTACCAATCCCTTGGAAAATTGATCTGTTGAAATATATGTTGGCCTTGACCTTTTGACCTGCCTTGGTATTGAGCCCTGTGTGTTTTCCCATGCAGGGCTGAGGCTTCAGAATACTGCATCCATGGTTCCTGATTATACAATGATTATGTAAGATTGTGCATTCACTTTGGAAAAAAGATAAGCAATTACCTACAAAGTCAAGTGCATACCATGTAGTTCTGGAAATAAAAATGTTCTCATGAATGTGTACATTTACTAGCATAATAATTTTATGAATAACTTCCTATAAACCATAACAGACCAAGTGTCCATAAGATTAAAGGATAAAGAAGCTGATTCGTGCATACATCATTACTATTTACTGATTTAAAAAAAAGTACTGCTGAAATATAAAAAATACAACTTGGATTTTATTATTAAACCAGTGTCAAAAATATTTTTAATGCACCATATATTGAAAAATACAATACAATTCCAGTATATATTTAATATATGAGTATATATTAAATAATTCCATTTAATTTACATTTTGTTGAAGGACAATTATAGTGTCAGAAAACTGCTGATGATTTCTTAGGCCAGAGAGTCAGATAAAGAGAATGATGGAAATGAACTTTTTGAGTGTGTGAAATGGTCTACATTATTATTATAGTGCTAGTTAAACAAATGTAGACATTTACCAAAACTCATAAAATTTTAATTTAAAATTGGTGAGTTTTATCATACATAAATTATTGCTAATCCTTCTATATAGAAAATAAATGGGTCAAGGTTAAAGAATATTTATCATCTGTCTATCTGTCATCTATCTGTCTATCTATCTGTCTGTCATCTATCTACCTACCCATCCATCCATCCATCCATCCATCCATCCATCTATCTACCTGTTTATCTATATGTAAAATTCTCATCTAACACACTGTCAACTCTGATAATGGAACACTATAGCATCATTATAACCCATATGGAAGAGCTCAGAAGAAACACCTTCTGTTTTTCTTTTTTGCTGCCAATATCAAGAAACAATGTGCTTCATTAAGGTATTAAGATAAGTTGACAAAGAATGAGCAAGCATGGAGCTAGGTGTTTTGAGGTAGACTTAAAGGCTACTATCTCATTTACCATGACCTCATTTACCATATGCCAGTGACACAGACATCCATCTTAATTCTTTTCAGTTTGTTTCAAATCCACAAATGTTTGTATAGAAGGAAAGTCATTCAATGGATTTATCAGTGTATGTATCTCAGTGGTAGAGTGCTAGCCAAGTATACATAAGGACCTACGTTCAATCCCCAATACTACCACACACANAGACACACNGGCATGTCTGTTGACATTGCCATTTCTTCAGGTCTTATTTTGGCAACCATATTGTTGAGATTTCCTGGGTACAGCTTCCCTGTCATATATTGTCTTAGTCAGTGTTCTATTGCTGTGAAGAGACACCATAACCTTAGCAACTCTTATAAAGGAAAACACTTAACTGGGTCTTGCCTACAGTTTCAGAGACTTAGTCCATTGTGATCACAGTGGGGAGCATGGTGTTATGCAGGCAGACATGGTTCTGGAGAAGCAACTGAGAGTTCTACAATCTGACCCATAGACAGCAGGAAGAGGAAGAGCAAGCCACTGGGTATGGCTTAGGCTTCTGAAACCCCAAACCCACCTCCAGTGGCATACGTCCTCCAACAAGGCCACGCCTCCTAATCCTTCTAAGTAGTGCCACTCCCTGATGACTAAGCATTCAAGTATATGAGCCTATGCTGGCTATTCTTATTCAAACCACCACATATATAGAAGACACCATCTCTTAGCGATGTCTTTGACATTTCTTAATCCTTTCTTTAGGATAAGGTAGCTGTCAAGATGCTCTGTTTGCGAAGCCCACAGATGTTGCAGATGTTGGAGAAGTCCTTAAGGAAACACCTTCCTGAGTCCTTAAAGGTGACATGGAACATTCTTGTGGAAAAGGGACTATNAAGTGTCTAGGGGAAGGGTGGTAAAGAGAAGGAACATTTACTGAGCTGTGTTCTGGGTCAAGTATTCACTTTGTGGCTTAGAGGCAAGGGAGGCCTACTGCACACATTTAGCTGAAGAGGAAAAAAAGCCCTGTTAGATCACACATNCCCTGTGCTCACACAGGAANTGTTTATATAACACTGGCTGTTTCCCAGAATTGCAAGCTGACAAAAGCTAGTGCATTAATATTTTCCTAACTGTGACATCTGAGCAGAGGCTAACCACATGATTCTTTCTCAAAACTAATAATAAATCAATTCTTGTTTTGNCAATTCTCAAAGAATTACATGTAATTTTAGGTGAGCAAGAAATTATGTTTTAGAAATGGGTCAATAACTTTGTATATGATAGCTTTCCCCATAATTGTTTATGTATATTACAAATGGACTAGCATATTACCGTATTCCTAAGAATAAGGAATATCTTTGTATTATGTATAGACATGGTNGAAAGCATGTAAATGGAGAGAATACCTGAGAAACATTAGGAGCTCACTGTATTAACTACCATTTAAAGAATATTTTTGTTAACTATAGCAGAATCCACATTCTGTTCAAGTGTTCNTAGGACATTTTCCAAGACAGAGTACATGTAAAATTCTAATAAATATAAACAGTATATTAGAATATATATATTAGAATTTAAATATTGAAATCACATTAAATGTTCTGAAAAATACATGTTAAATTGTATTAAATGTAAATTACATTAAATGTTTTAAAAGTACATAATAATGTTCTTAAAATAATGAAATTTGGGTCTGGGGAGATGGCCCAATGGGTAAAAGTGCTTGCTTTGCATGTGTAAGAACCTGTGTAGGGAATCCCTAGTACTCAAGTAAAAAGCCAGGCATGGCCATGCACACCTATAATGCCAGTGCTCTGGGAAGTAGAGACAGGAGGACCACTGGGACTTGCTGTTTGCTAACCTCCTCCAGGTTCAGTGAGAGAGCCTGTCTCAAGGGAACAAGGTGAAGAGTGATAGAGCAGGACACCCAGTGTTCTCCAGCTCTCTCACCTCTGCAGACACAGGGGCATGCACATCTGCACATATATCACATACGCACATGCATGTATNCACACACTCACACAAAATTATAGTTAAAATTGTAAGTGTTCCTGGAAATTCCCAAAATTTCTGCAAATGATAAAAATGCAATAATAAATGAACTATGCTTCAAAGTTAGAAGAAAAACGTAGACTAAGTTAACTGAGTAACAGTGGAGGTAGAGCAGCATGGGAAACACAGAATTAACTTCTTCTACTAAAACCATACAAATGAGCTCAACTACTTGGCTTATTTCCACCCCAGAAACTAGAAAAAGTAGAACAAATAAACCCACTAGTAAGCAGAGTAAAGGAAATTGTAAAAGAAAAAAATACACATTTAAACAGAAACAAATGAATCTCAGTGAGAAAAACAGTAACGAAAATCCAGTCATCCATTTATAATCTGGTTCTTAGAAAAGTTCATTCATGTTGATAATATTATAACCAAACTGACCTGGAATAGAGAAGATAAATATTCCCAAAATGAAGAATGAAATACGAGATGTCTTTAAAAATCCAAAGGACATTATAAACATAACAAAGATGTTTTATAATTGACAATGTACTTATACATTTCACATATGCTGTTATTATGTGAAGAGCACAAATTAACAAAGTTTGCTTAAGAATATACAATCTAAATTGTATATTTACACACACACACACCTGTCTCTTATACACATCTAGATGTGTATACAAAAATACCATCAAGACAGCAAGATATAGTTAAACAATACATTTAATTCCATGCTTAATTAATGCAAATCACCATATCAATACACTATTGAATAAAAGTCATATGATCCTTTTTTGTTTGTTCTCTGGGACAGAATCTCACAATGTAGCCCAGATTGCCTGCAACTTACAAGTAATTTATGCTGGTCTCAAATTCATGGCAATCCTCTGCTTTAGTCTCTTAAGATGCTGAAATTCCTGGTGTAAACCACCATGATTGACTTTTTATATTTTGTATTTTGAGACAAGCTCGCTAAGTAGTCCAAGTTGCCCTTTACCTCATCATTATCTTGCCTCAGCCCCCGGAGTACCTACATTACAGGTATACAACACCACCACACCGAGCTTGATCTTTATTAATAGGTACAGAAAAAAATGTGTGACAAAATATAATAGTCTTGATAAATATGAAACCTAGCAAACTAGGAAAAAAGAGAATTTGTTCAAGTTGACAAATGCACTTAGGCATAATGTAACAATTAGGATCTTTCTTTATAGCAAAGAAATGGAATATTTTGCTTAAGATGGATAAGATAAGCAGTGATATCCACTCACCCTAATCCTATTTAATGAAACATTAAACTAACCAGCATTGGTGAACTAACCAGCATAGAATTCAAGAAAAATAAAGTAATACATATGGTGGTGGTGGGGAGCAAAATGTAATGTGTTCTCAGAGGTCACAATCACCTAAAGAGTCCACAAAACAATCATCTGGACATAAGTTTAACAAGGCTAAAGGATTCAAGATCAATATTCAAGTAGCACAACTCAATTCTATTTGTATACATTTAGCAGTTAGTGATTGGAATAAAAAATTTAAAATAGTTACTATTTACAATAGCACAAACAAACAAACAGAAATCCCCACCAAACACCAAGCTCCCAAAACAGGAGGCAGAGACTCCTGTTGCTTTACATTTTCTTGTGTTAACCACTGGTATATCTGGATACTTCTGGACAACAGGAAGAAAATGTATTTAGTACAGTTATTACACTGATTGTAAGGATAAGAAACATGAACAGTATGATATTCTATTAACTTTCCCAGATGCTCTGACAACCTATATAGCTGTCATTCGTAGCCTAAGCCACATGAGTTTTCTGTAATTCTAGTCACTGCTCCTCTGATGAGACAGGGAAGGTATCTGTCAAAATGGCAAAGTCCACAGTTCAGGTTTAAAATTCTTTGATCAAAAAATTCATTGGGCAACATTGCAGAAGTTAAATAACACCAGGTGCTCGTGTGCTAACATACAAAGTGCATAGAGTCAAGAAGTCAATATTTTTGTAGTCATTTCCAATCAATATTCACTGAAGTCTCAGCAGAAAGATGTGTGTATTGTAGCTAAAAACAGAGTCTCTTTCTCTAAACAGTGAATATTGAATATTTTTATCAATATTTTGACATGTTTATCACACATGTCAAGTGTAATTGATCCCAAATACTATTAGGCAGATATTAAACATCATTATGTAAATTTCTATTTTGACATGGAAATACGCCTTTGTACAGTATATGTGAAATTCATATACATTAGGAAATTCCATTGTTTATAAAATCATATGGGCATATGTTTATATGGAAAAAAATAGAAAAATGTATAGGACAAAATTTTATGATGTAAGACTGAGTGATTACTAATCTAATGCATCTGCATATTTAACTATTATAATAGTTTCATGATTTTGTTTAAAAATCTATCTACTTAGAGTAATAAAATATTACTTGATGATTGGACTAGATATCATATGATTTACACACACTAATTTCATAGAAACCAACGTCATCCTGGCAACAAAAGCAAGGCTTTTTACTGTCTCTATGTACAAGGCTTTTTACTGTACCTATGAAGAGCTGTTTGGTTTGTTGAAATATTTAGGTTTATGGGACTGTCTTCCACATGAACCAGGGAAACCCATTCAAGCTCAAGGCTCTGGTGGACAAGTGGCCTGAGTTTAATACAGTGATTGTCCGTCCTCAGGAGCAGGTAAGTTATATCATGGAATNAATATGTCTCTAAGTTTACCATTGCTGTGTATCTACCATGAACCTGGAAATATGTAGGCTCCAAGGAAATAGAGATAGACACTGGTGAGGCCAGAGTCCCTGTTCTGGATGGAAAAAAGGTAAGTACATGGACTCTAAACTGAAAAACCACAAAGGGAGATAAGAGATGAAGGAATGAACATGGGATCAAAGGCAAAAAAGAAGAAATAAATAATAAAATGTCAGTAATATGCTCTTATTTTATAATAACCTCAAATGTACATGGTTAAAATTTTCAATCTAAAGATCAAGAGTAGAAAAGTGGTTTAAAAAAAAAAGCAAAAACACAAGACCGAGCTAAGGGGTACATGCAAGAGACTACACTCACTTTAAGAATAAAAATACACTGGATATGAACAGATATAAAAAGCAGTCCATGGGTATGAATTTTTAGTCAAGAATTTTCATGAGGATCAATATGGCTATTATTTAATGATCATGTAAACATATGTTCACTTAGAATTGAATACTAGAAACATATAAAGCAAATATTAATGATCACAATGAGAATAATAGATAGCAATTCAATAACTGCAAAAGACATCAATACCCCATTTTCAACAAGGGGTAGACAGGTCAACAAGTATTGAAATTATTAAGAAAACACTATATTAAATTTCAAACAAAGCAGACCTAACAGACACNCCAGACTTTCCTTCCAATAACAGCAGAACAGCAGTTTCTTCTAGTCCATGTGAAAACACTNTCCAGAATAAACCACACACTAAACTACGAAACAAGTCGGAGGAAGCTTAGGCACGTTGAAATAATATCTAGAATCATTTCCAACTCTGGTGTTCTGAAAATAAATATTAAAGAAGCCTTTCTCAGGGAGTACAGAACAAAAATAATTCTATGTGGGGAAGAATGATCCCAAATAAATAGATAACATTACATCTCAAGATACTAGAGCATATTAGACACAAAATTAATTGGAGGAAAGAAATAACAAATATCACAAAAGGAATAGACCAGAGAGTACAACATCCACTGAAAGAATTAAAAAAAATAGTTTGTTTTCTGAAAATATAAACAAAATTTGCAAATTCTTAACTAGTTTAAGGAAAAGAGAGAGGACACAAGAGGATAAAGGGAAAATGAAAGCGATGATAGCACAGCAGGCATCATAAATGAACTGAGTCATAAGGAACTAATGTGAATATTTACATGCCCAAGATTGGGGAATCAAGAAGGTATAAATAAGTGTTTGGAAAGATACATCCTACAAAGACTGAATGAGAAACAAATAGAAAGGCTGAAGAGACCAATAACAAATAGAAACTGAAGAAACAGTAAACCCTCCAGCCCTCCTCTATTCAAAGAGGAGGCAGAAAGATTATATGAACCAGAGGTTGTGGATGACTCTGAGGAAACAACAACTTCCAGACACAACAGGGCAGATGCACATATGAACTCACTGAGACAGTGACAGCACACACAAGATCTGCACAAGTTCAAATCAGTCAAAATCCGAGTATGGAGAAGGAGAAACACAAAGTCCCACCCCTTGCCAAGGATCTACTTGCAACCAATACTTGCTGGGAAAGGAAAAAAACAGTTTCCCAAAAGCATGTCACTGGGTATGTCATAGGGCAGGCCCCTGGTGCTTGGCCAACACAAAACAGATTCCATGTCTTTTGTTTTGTTTTTCATAATTGTTATATCCTTTTTGTTGTTGTTCATTTGTTTGTTTTGATTTTCATTCTTTTGTGTGGCTCTTTTTTTGAGAGAGAAAAAGAACATAAAGTTAAGTGAGTAAGGAGGTGAGAAAAATCTGGGAGGAGAAAGAATATAATCAAAATATAGTGTATGTAAAAATTTACAAAAATCAAACAAACCAAACAAGCCAAAGCATAGTATCAAATGGTTTAATACTGAGTACTGCAGACAGTCCAAGAAGGATGAGAACTAGTACTCATTTTTTCTGTGTTTTGTTTTGTTAATGCTTTTCAGATAACATCGAGCCTTCTAGTCCAGTGTGGCTTGGAATTCATTTTGTAGCCCAGGCTGTGCCAAATTCTTGATCCTCTTCTATCAGTCTCCCAAGTTGTGGGATTACAGGCCTGCATCACTATGCCTAGATTATTACTGCTTATTACAAAATATAGACCTAGAAGAAATCTTCTACATATATTTTATGGAGCCACTATCACCTTCNTATTAATCTGTGAAAGATAAGAAAACTGCTGGCAATTTTCTCTAATGAATATTAATGCAATATTAAATAAAATACTAGAAAGCAAGTTCAATGACATCAAAAAGATTATCCTCCATGGTTAAGTGACATGACACGCTATCAAGTGAGGCTGGCTTAGCACGTGCAAACCAGCAGTTGTGGTCATCAAAGCATCACATGGCCATGTCAGTGAATGAGAAAAAAATTGACAGCATCTAATACTCGTTTTTTTTTTT
>LZPO01035158.1:65836-76267 GCA_001675575.1 Neotoma lepida
CCTCTATTATCCCCCCATGCCCGGTTTCCTCATCAGAATCTCCTCGGTTTCCCCACCCCAAGGTGATCCGTACATCCCTCTTAGGGTCCCAGGAGACTTTTTTTATGGTTCACAACAGAGAATAGGCTCTGATGGTGGAGTGGCTTGCTCACCATGAAGATGATGAAGGCCATGGTTGTGACCAGAGTGTAGATCCTCTGGTTATGCATCCTGAGAAGAATTTTTACCTCGTTGCAGGAGTCTTCACACTTTAGTTTCCATAGAAGGAGCTATCTGCATGCCATGCTGTTTACTCTTTGAACTTCCACTTTACCTTGTATTCAATATGGCAGCCAAGGACTCTCAGATACCAGTATTGAAGATGTCATGACANGAGGGTTGGGAAGAAAGCTTAGTTTATAAAGTNCCTCCCATGCAAGCCTGAAGATTTGAGTTAAGATTCCTAAAATATCCATATGTGATAGTGTGCCTGTTATCCTGGTGCTGATGTAGTAGAGTCAAGAAGATCACAGGGGATCACTGGACAGCTAGTGAATAGGTGAACTCTAGGTTCAGTGAGTGAGGCTGAGCAAGATTGAGAAAAGCACCCAACATTCTCTTTCTCTCTCTCTCTCTCTCTCTCTCTCTCTCTCTCTCTCTCACACACACACACACACACACACACACACACACACACACACAATTCCACGATTCTAAAGTCTTGCTTTGCGCCTTGCTAGCATGTGCTTTTGAATACTATTCTTTATTTGTCCATTTTTCTTATNTATATGATGTCACATGCTCTATTTCTTTTGGGGAGGGAGGTCACAGCAATATCGAAAACAGCACTGAGTTTTTGTGAAGATTTAACTGCTTATGTTGCACAGTCCTGGGTGCTTGTAAGAGAAAATCTCTTATAATATTAATTCCTGTCTTCTGATAGAATGGCTATTAACTCATTCCTTCTAATGAGGACAACTGGGGAACAGAAGGGTATTAACTTAAGTTAGCTGCCTTCTGTCACATGGCTAGCCAGACACTGCCAAGCTGATGTATGCCGTCACTGCAGTTCTCATACCTCACAGTAGGGTTTTGTGGGGAGGGACAAATATTTCACTGTGCATGATATTTAGGGCTGCTCTTTTTCTTTTTTTCCTCAACAGCAACCAAGAGATATTTAAACTCTCATCACTGGATGTTACCCATGCTGCCCTGGTGGATAAATTCTGGCATTTTGGTGGCAACGAGAGGAGCCTGAGATTCATTGAGCGCTGTATCCAGATCTTTCCTAGCTCATGTCTTCTGGGACCTGAAGGAACCCCTGTGTCCTGGGCTCTGATGGACCAAACTGGAGAAATGCGAATGGCAGGCACTGTGCCTGATTACCGGGCACAAGGTCTCATCTCCCACATCATTCATACTCAGACTCTGGTTATGGATGAACTTGGCTACCCTGTGTATAATCATACAGACAGAGCCAACAAAATTATGCAGAAAATGAGTCATACTCTGCAACACGTCCCTATGCCCTGNGATTGGAATCAGTGGAATTGTGTACCTCTGTAACTCTGGTGCTGAACACTTGGCTTTGTTGGATAGGCTGTAATAAGCTGGAGGAGTGGATGGTGGACNTAGAGAAAACACAAATTGTAATGAACAATAAAGGAGTGGGCATTGCTTGGGCTCTGGGGAAGCAGTGTGAATGGCCAACAGTATACCACAGTCCCCACCCTCATACTACCTTTCAGATCCAGCAGATGTAGCATGGCCAGACCTCTCCACTGAGCTACTGGCTTTGTTCAGTTTTCTACACTCTGGATGTCAGGTGCACATTACTATCTTCATGTGGCTTATTGCCNGTGATCAGGTGTGTCAGGATATGGTGCTGACTTGTGAATAGCGTATGATTTTCTCTCANTCTTTACTTGTTTAGGAGTTAGAGTGCTCCTCATCAACAGGTACTTTGAAATGACTGCTTCACTGGTAGACCTTTGATTTCTGTTTAATAACCATGCTAAATATTACATGAATAAATATATGATAGTAGTTGGATATGGTATCTGGAAGACTAATTTTTAAGAAAATTTAAATATGTACAACATGAATGAGGCTTTGGGAATAAAAATAGATAGTAAAACTGTTTTCTATAGTGAAACAAATTCACAAATCCATCACTTCACGTATTTACTATATTTTGATTTGACATTAAGAGTAGCTAAAATCTAATTTAGTATGAATCTCATATACAGTTCAATGCTATTATGCTATTCGTGTTATAAGTAGATCTCTAGATTTTCTTAGTAACATGTCAGAAATTTTGTAATCCTCTGATACACATAATCTCTTTCTCACTTCATTCCTAACATTGGTAACTAGCATTTTGTTCTCTATTTCTGTGGGATTTTTTGTTTGTTTTTTTTAATTGATTTATTTTTTATTAAAAGATTTTCTATTTATTATACATACCAACCACAGGACCCCCTCTCCTCCCTCCTCCTGCCCCCCCGCCTTGACCCTCCACCAACCTCCCATTCCCACCTCCTCCAAGACAAGGTCCCTTGGAGAGTCTCCAGAGCCTGGCACACTCAGTTGAGGCAGGTCCAAGCCCCTCCTCCCTGAGCCAAGGCTGCGCCAGGTGTCTATTTCTGTGTTTTAAAAGTTGTTTTAAATTTCATATATAAGTGAATTTATGTGTTAGTTTTTCTCTGCCTAGTTTATATCACCTGGTATATCACCTAAGTTCAATCACTTTATGGAAAATGATAAGAACTTGTTCTTATTACATTGTGATATGTATTTTTCATGCCATAGTTTCTTTATCCATTTGTCCATCAGCAGACATTTAGGTTATTTCCATATCTTGGCAATTTATGAATAATCCACAGAGTTTGTCTTTATGAAGTAAAGACAGTGGTCTTCATTGTAATATGTCCCAAAGAAGGATTTATAGATAACATGATAATTCTGTTTTTTAATTTCTTTTAAAGTATCCATACAGTTTTCCATAATGGCTGTACCAATCAAGAGCCCTATCAACCATGCAGAACAGTTACCCCTTCCCATATCCATGCCAACAGGTTTTTTTCCTTTGAAAATTGCATTCATATATACAATATATAGATCATATCTGCCTCCATTGCCTCCAATTGCCTTTACCCCACCCCAAAACATCTTCATCCAAAGCATCAAAGAAGTTAGGAAACTTGTCCACGGGAAGAGAGGACTGGACACATTCCTTGTCTTTTGANTGGCCACATGTTTAAGTAAGTGAGCTGAGGAAGACAGAAGAGGAGGGGTCTGCTTTTGTATTTGGGGTAAGGNAGGACCCCACTCCTTTGTTGTAGTCAGCCTCTGTGATTAGGGAATCCATGAGTTTACCCTGTTGATAAAACAATTCAGTGGAGTTTTGTTATGGAGAAAGTCAAGGTTAATCACAATGGCTTCAAATCACAAATGATGGGAAAGAGAATTAATGGGCCAAGAAAATGCAGAATTCCAAAAGAAGACAGAAAAATGTGTGCAGTGCCAGTGCATTGACTGAAGGAACACACAAGCTCTTTTGACTTTCTGTGTAGGTAATAGCTACTCATTTCTCTGCTTCTCTAGTTTGATCATCTCTTCTTTCCTTAGCAGAACTCATGACTAGCTGGGAAAACAGTACTGATCCCGGAACCTGGAGACTGTCAAACTTCCTTCCTTAGTTGTTTCACATAGTGAAGTTGGGACTGAAAATGCCTTCTCAATGAGCCTTGTCTATTCTTAGAGAGGTGGAGCAAATGTTAATATGCGTTGTCAGTTTAGAAAGAAAAGCCTCTGCCACCAGGAAAATGTAAATCAAAATTGCATCAAGATTCCTTCTCACTCCAGTCAAAATGACTAGTCTTAAGAACGCAAACAAAAAATGCTGGCAACAATGAACCAGAGAAGTAACCCTTATATACTAATGGTGGCAATGTAAACTAGTTTAGCCACCATAGAACTCAATATGGATGCTTTTGAAAGAAATTAAAAACAATACCATGTGTTCCATCCATACAAGAGATGTACCCAGAGAATCAAAGCCCACTACACAGAAGCCTGAATACCTTTACTTATCACTACACTATTCACAATAGCCAAGGTATGAATCAGGGTAGGTTGCCATCAGTAGATGAATGGATAAAGGGAATGTGTTATATACACATACGACAGAGCATTGTTTAGTGATGAAGAATGAAATTACATTACTTACAGGAAAATGTACAGAACTAGATGGGATCATCAGTGGAACAGGTAGGCCCACAGAGATAAATATCAAATATTTTCTGTCATGTGGAAGCCAGATATGAGAGTAAAGAAAAAGTGGTATTTTAGGAGATTTAGAAGAGGAAAGAGGGTAAAGGGAGAGGAGATAAGAAAGGGTAATGGAGGAGGCAAGTTAGCATAGCATTTACTATTATAGAAAGTCAAAATGTATCTTATACATTATGATAATAGCATAATGAATCCCCTTTGTGGAATTTCAGAAAATAATAAAAGACATCTAGACCGAATACTTTTCTGTCTTCAACACAGTAACCATCAGTTTCTGTCTCCATAAAAGTGAGATTAAGAGTTCTCCTCAACCATCCTGTTCCCTTATGTTCTCATCCCCTACCCTCCAATGCCACCCGCCAACCTCATCCTCAGTTTACTCATGGAGATCTCNTCTATTTCCCCTTCCCAGGGCAATCTATGCATCACTTTTTGGGTCCTCCTTGTTAACTAGCTTCTCTGGAGCTATGAGTTGTAGTCTGGTTATCCTTTACTTTACATCTAGTATCCACTTGTGAGTGAGTACATACCATGTTTGGTCGAGCTGGAACAGGGATGGAGTGGGAGAGCAATGAAAGAGATACCATGATAGAGGGAGATATCATGGGGATAGGGAGAAACCAGGTGTTAGGAAAGTTCCCAAGAATCCACAAGGATGACCCCAGCTTTGACTACTAGCAATAGTGGAGAGGGTGCCTGAACTGGCTTACCCTAGTAATCAGATCAATGAATACCCTACTTGTCATTATAGAGCCTTTCTCCAGTAACTGTTGGAAGCAGATACAGAGATCCACAGCTAAACACCAGGCCAAGCTCCAGGAGTCCAGTCAAAGAGAGAGAAGAGGGATTCTATGAGCAAGGGGCAACAAGACCATGATGGGGAAACCTAAGAGACAACCAAATGAAACTAGTGGGAACTCATGAACTTTAGACCAACAGCTGTGGAACCTCCCTGGGACTGGACTAGGCCCTCTGCATAAGCAAGACAGTTGTGTAGCTTGATCTGCTTAAGGGCCCCCCTGGCAGTAGGATCAGGATACATCCCTGGTGCATGAGCTGGCTTTTTGGAGTGCATTACCTATGGTGGGACACCTCGCACAGCTTTGAGGCAGGGGGAGGGACTTGAACCTGCCTCAATTGAATGTACCAGGCTCTGCTGACTCCCCATGGGAGGCCTTACCTTCTTGTAGGAAGGAATGGGGGGTGGGTTGCCGGGGGAAGGCTGGAGGGGTTGGAGGGAAGAGGGGGATCTGTGATTGTTTTGTAAAATGAATAAAAAATTTCTTAATAAACAAAAAAGTTTTCCATAATGGCTTCCTGTCTATCCTGTTTCTTTTTTGGGGGTGGGTGGGTATAAGGGAGAGAGGTTGTCCAGAAGCCTTCTGTGTCTCTAATTCTCAACTGTGAGTCTGTAGTCATAGATACCACTGCAAAAGAAGCTTCCTTGACATTTACAGTCAGTGACAGCACAGATCATAAATTTACACATGGTTTCTGGTGACAGCACAGGGACCATAGACTTCCACATGGCCTCTATAATCAATCAGCATGGACCACTCAGCATGGTCTCTAGTTCAGACAACAGATATTAACACAACCATTGGGCACAGCATGGACCACTGGTACCATTATGACCCTTGGCCACAGCACAGGTCATGGACATTGACATGGCCTCCAGTGGCAACATAGACCACGGGCATGAACATGACTTCAGGCAGCAGCTCAGACCATGGGCATTCACATGGCCTTGGGTGGTAACCCAGACCACAGACATCGATGTGGCCTCCTGAGGGAGCACAGACCAAGAACACCCACATGCTCTCCAGTGACAACAAGGACCATTGAAAAAGGGATTCTTACTGCTCTAACACTGCAGGCAAGTCATTTCCCTTTATGGCATGCATAAAAAAAGAGATATGATATTGAGCTTTATGAATCAGGCCTCCTGCCTTGTGCTGTTGTTGGTATTTGGTGGTAAAAAATGGGAAGGAAGAGGTTATTGCCTACCTAACTGTCCCTTTCTGCTCTGCTGCTTCCTGTACCTTTGGCTGGCCAACTAATGGCAAGTGGAGCAAAGAGCAAGGTGATGTTTAGAGAGAGAAGTTCAGAGGGCAAATGTTAGCCCCATCTTGCAGAGCCAATTCCTACAGCACGAGACCATGAAGGAGGGAAGGGTTAGATTTCACTAGAGCTGACATCAAGAAGTTTTTGCCAACGTGCTTAGTGCAAGGTCCACATTTCCANCCCCAGCTCAGTTAATTTCTGGAAGAGACACACCAAAGCTCACTCACTCTTCAGGTTCCCACTGAGCCTGCTGCATTGGAAGGGACTTTCACCTCCCAGAAGTCCATTTTTACAAAGACTGCTTGTGGAGGCAGCTTTCCAGGTGAGGATTTGTCTCAGAATAGCAGATATGTAGGATGAAAGAGTCTAGAGGCCAAATGAACAACACAAGAACTTTAGGTCATAAAATGATTGTGTGAGATGCATAGGCAGTGAGTAGGTTTTATCTGTTCATTAAAATATCTATCTATCTATCTATCTATCTATCTATCTATCTATCTATCTATCTACCTATCATCTATCTATCTATCTATCTATCTATCTATCTATCTATCTATCTATCTATCTATCTATCTATCTATATTGGGGGCATGTGTACCACAGCCCTCTTATGAAGGATAGTGGAGAACTCGGTAGAGTGATTCTCTCCTTCCACCTTTATGTGAGCTTTGGAGATCAAAACTCTGGTTGCCAAGCTTGTGTAGTAAGCACCTCTGCCTACTGAGTCGTCTCCCCAGCCCATGGTGTCAGTTGTGCTTGCCAGACAAACAAACAATTACAAACAAACAAAATTCTCAATACCTACTGATATAATGGAGTATGTTAATTGCTTCACTCTGGCAGTATACACACATACATGCATCTACAAATTTAATATAAAGCTATGCACTGTGTGTGTGTGTTCTGTAAAACCACATGGTATACCTTAAATATTCAAAGCAACATGGTTTGTAAAAGGTCATTATTTCTTTTTAACATTTTCCTCCTCTCAAATGAATGATATCAAAATGATTATACTGAGTGACTCCCAGTATATGTACCAAAAATGCCTAAGGAAAAAATAGTAATTTCATTTGAAGAAACATATAGCATGCATGTATTCTGTAAAAAGTAGTTTGTCAAGTATAATGAAAAATTATTAGATACTTCTATGCAGTAAATGAAATACTTTGCGGTTTTTGGAAGTGGATGAATACAGAACCTACTGTGTGGAGGTACTGAACTACTGTGCTCAGTCTTTCCTGTTGTATTACAGATAGGTAGGTTTCTCTGCCTACTACTGGTAAGAGGGTTATCACACTTAAAGTCAGAAAGGTAGCAAGAATATACAGCACAGAGATATTACTTATTAATCAGATAGCAAGCAAAATTTATGTTCAAGTTTGCATCTGAAGACTACTACCACAATCTAATTTTGAATTTACCTATGTTTTCTTTTAAACTCATGCTTTGCATGTTACTTGGAAGCTATTTTATGCCCTGTATGTTCTGATTGTACTTTAATACTTTCCCCCATGCCCACATTCACTGTATATCATGCCTGCCGTTATGGTGTTAATGGTTAAGAGTTATTGTACTTTGCTAGATTGTATTTTACATTTCCTTCCCCCACTTACAAACATTGGAGTTCTATTTAGCATGTACCTGTGTTTGTATAGCTTTACAAAATTCTGTTCTGTTCTTTTAAATTGCTTTCATCAGATTAATTTCCATTCCTGGCATGGCAGGGTCAGCAGCTCCAGAGTTCACTTAGAAGTTGCTCAGTACTACTGGCTACAGCATGTCAGGCTTCCTGGAAAATCTCACTATAGGTAGCTTTGAACCTATCCTGTTTATTGGGCACCATCCATGTTTGTTANTTTCTGTACATTCTAAAAAGTGGTTCTAAATAACACTATTCAAGAAACTTAGCAATTTGTCACACCACAGATTTAACATAAAGCTATACATGGCATTTTATTCTCATGTAGCTCCTGACAGAAGCTGCAGTGCTGAGAGAGCACATGAAAAGGGAGTAAAGCTGAGATTTGGGAAGTCAAAGTGAATGCCTGACTGGATTTTTTAGTGATTAAGTCTGTTGGAAACCTCTTGCCTTTGACTACCAGGAACATAACTGCAATGTGATGAAACTGGGTTACTTTTCTGTCCCTACAAGATAAACAGCAAGCCATGATGGAACATGGTGTGCTCTCAGCAAGTGTGTGAGAGGGGTTTGAGGTGAGAGCTTNGGCGAAGCAATCAAGGATACTGCTCTGCCTCCAGTTTGTGCCCTGCCAGAATTCAGGGTGATTCTGTCTAATACGTTTCTTCCTGAAGCAGGAGAGTGTAGAAGTAACAGCTGCATGTGAACTGGATATGTTGCCTGGCACAAGGCTGTTGGCTACTTTTAGAGATATGACTTATTTTGGTCTGTGCTTAAATTTGATTATTGGATAGGATGTTAGGATTGTTGTTCTGTTCTTGGTCTGACTCCATTATGGCCATATAATGGCATTGTCTGATGTTACTTTTCTGTTAAAGCATTATATTTTCTCAAGTTTTTAAATGTGATGGTTGGTGTTGTCAACTTGGTATAATCTAGAATCATGTGGGAGGTAGAGCTTGGAGTATTCCTGTGGGAATTATCTTGATTATGTTTATTAATGTGGGAAGACTTATCTTAATTGTGGATGGGACCATTTCCCCAGGTAGAGAATCCTGGGCTGTACATATGGAGAAAGAGCTGAACACTGTGTATGTATTTACCCTTCTGTGTTTCTTAAGTATGGCTGCAATGACGCCAACTGGTTCAAGCTCTCACTGCTGTGACTGATGAACTGTGCCTTGAACAGTGAGCCAAAACAAACCCTTTCTTCCTTAATTTACTTTTGTTGAGAGTTTATCATAGTGACAGGAAAGGAATCTAAGACAATACATTATGGAAAATAGAATAGGAATCTTGGTTTAGATAAGCGACCCAGGAGACAGAAACCAGTATTAGGGCAAATTGATTCAGTCTTTCTCCTAAAACGCACGGTGGGAAATTTCTGACTGCCTGAGCCTAACAGCAATCACCCTTCCTGCTGAACAATCACAGTCTGCACCAGCTGCTGAGAAGTTAGTGTCGTACCTCCACCAAATGGCTTAGATGTCTTCATAGAAAGCCATTCAAAAGACAGCTATCATCCCAAAGGGAATAAAATGGGAATTTACTCTTGAGTCAAATATGTATCCATAACCCAGGAACATGGATTCAGGCTACCACAAATAACACATCCAACATAGAAATGGTTTCATGAAGTTCTATAGTCACAGAACAAAAGGAGACCATAAATCAAGGCAATTTCCAAGTCTGTGTGTAGAAACATCAGGTAGGTTGGTCACAGCAAAGTGGGGACATTTCTGCTATAGGTCTCACATGCTATCTGATGACAGTCTTAGCTTTTGAGTTGGCAGATGTTAGTAATCTTGTAAGTTAATCCATCCCTAAAGGTTTTCCTGACAGCTAAANCATCAAAAGAATCTTAGATCCAACACAGAGGTGAGAAATGTGTGGCTATTAAAGGTTCTGAAGATAGCTAGTGATAATTTTGGCTCTGAACCTACAATATCTAAGTTCTCTACAACCACAGAGTTCTGATTAGTCATCCAGACTTGTAGAGTATTTAATATAGGCATGGTTTTTGTCTTGGAACTTTGGTTCACAGCAACTATCCAGTCTGTTCNGGACTTTTAATTTTATTTCACTGATGTATTTGTTTATCCTTGTGTCAAGTCACTGTCTTGATAACGTTAGCTTTCTACTAACAGTAAGGCTTACACTTAGGTGAATTTCATCATCACTTGTGTCCCTTCCCACAAATGGAACCTGGGGTGTTTCACGACTGATTTAATCAATTTGTATATAAGTAACATTTTATTTTATTTTTTTTATTTAGATGTGCTTATGTGCCACATGTGTGTGGGTCCCATGGAGGTCAAAGAAAGGTGTCAGAGCCCTTGGAACTGGNCGTTACAGGCAATTGTGAGCTGAGAACTTGAATTTGAGTTCTCTGGGAGAGCAACAAGTATTCCTAACTGCTGAACCATCTTTCTGGTCCCTATCTCTTTTTTTTT
>LZPO01035158.1:77447-92272 GCA_001675575.1 Neotoma lepida
AGACTAAGGGCTTTGCCAGTGAAACCATCCTTCTAGCTTCTTGTTACTTTCCTTTCTCCAAGACCATACCCCTACTGTCATTTGGCAACTTACGCGTCCCTAGTTCCCTTTCACTTCACGGAGCCTAGAGTCATCTAAGGGAGAAACTGCCCAGATCAGATTGGCCTGTGAGCATGTCTATGGCAAATCATCTTTATTATTGATTGATGAAGGAGGGCACCCCTCTGCGGGCAGCACCATTGTCCTCAGCTGGATAAGAAAGCATGAGCCAGTTAGCAAGCCAACAAGCGGTGTTTCTCCATGGTTTCTGCTTCAAGTTCTTGCTTGAGTTTCTGCCCTGACTTTCTTTCCCCAGCTATTAACTGTAACTTGTAAGCTGAAACAAACCCTTTCATTGCTTAAGATGCTTTTGTTTGGAGCGTTTTATCACAATGGCAAAAATCAGACTAGAACAGTATGAAAACTAGGACTATTTCAGGTGGGAAGATAAATCCAGATCCTATTGCCCTTTCCCCTGGTTTTAAAAAGCACACAGTTACATTGCTCTTGGCCTGGAGCCTGACAGCTCATGCATGGCCAGGCCAGTTTCAATGCCTGTCTTTTTGCCCTCACTCAGAAGTTATTTTTCTCTATTCTAAATATCACTATTTCATAACAGAACATGGTGACATAATTCCTTTCCCTTTTACGTAGTTTAGGTGGGACCGACCAACATGATGTGGTGAATCAATTTTTAAAATGCTAATTTTTTATTACCTGGTAATTTTAAAGATTGTGTGTATGTGTGTGTGTGTGTGTGTGTGTGTGTGTGTGTGTGTGTGTGTGTGTAGGATGCTCATTCCCTGACATCCAGTTGAAGTAAAAGGAGAACTTGCCTGTGGGAATTTTCTTTTCCTCTACCATGTGGATCCTGGGGATCAAACATAAATCACCAGGCCTCACAGCAAACATCTTTTCTCAATGAGTCATCTTGCAAGCCCTAACGTAGTATTTTCTAATGTATATCATAGACTCAATAATGATGCTTAGAGAGGGAACTATACAAGAAAGCCACAAAACAATGATAGGATGAGAATAGCAGCTGGAATGTGACTTGGNTATAAAGGTTTATTGTTTATATCTAAAACATGTCAAAGTACCCTACATTAAAATGGTTGCATCAAAACATCATGCAATATTAACTCACATGAGGGGAAGGAAGAGGAGGAGAAACATTAGCAATAAAATAAATAACACAGTTGAGTATTGTTTATATGACCAACACTCTACCAAACACACTGCATGTTAGTCAATCATTTCATCCCCACAAACATTCTATGAACCAAATGATGCTATCATCCCATCTNTCTTTTATGAAACCAAGGCACAGATGCTAAGCAACTTCCTGAGTAACATCATTACTGGAGNTTCGAGGAGAGATATCAGCACACTAGAAACTCAAAAGAATTAAATGCACTTGCTCATGTAATGTGAATCCAATGGTAAGAAGAGGAACTGAGGAGGTCAGAGAGAGACTCCTGTGCTTCCTGTAAGTCTTGTGTTTCCTTAAGGCTGGTGAGGATTTCAGTGAAGGGAAGATTTGGCTAATCATACAGAACTGACTACTTTTGTTTCTGTCATTAATGAATGTCCATTTATTATTTCTCTAGGCTAAACTGTCCTCATGATTGTTCCATTGCAAGGTGCACAAATGCTGCAGATGCTGGAGAAATCCTTGAGGAAGTATCTTCCTGAATCCTTAAAGGTGACCTCAGAAAATTCTGGGGGCAGTAAGGAGAAAGTGAATGTGAAAAAGAGCTTAATATTTATGCTTCACTGTGTGTGTGTGTGTGTGTGTGTGTGTGTGTTGTCATTAATGTGTGTGTGTGGTATGTACTATGAATGGATAGAATATGTGCATGCATGAAGAGGCCCAAGGTTGATGNTTGGTGTCTTTCTTCATCACTCTTCACCTTTTATGCTGAGACATGGACTCTTGCTGAACCTGGAGTTCACCAAATCAGCTAGTATAGCTAGTCAGGCTGTCCAGGAAATTCCCCTGCCTGTGCCTCCCAAGCAATGGGATTACAAGAAGGCTGTCAGCACCACTAGGCTTCTGTGTGGGTACTGGGGATCAGAACTCTGAACTCCAGTCCTCACCCTTGTGTGGTGAGTGTTTTATCCACTGAGCCATCTTCCCAGCCCTTATGTGATTATTTTGAGCCACTCCATATTTTGTATTTTCTACCATGTAATTTACATCGCCTCTTTTGAACATTTGCTCCTGTATCTGTGTCATTGGTTAAGAATGTGGATATATAGTCAGGTGTGGTAGTGCATACCTTTAACCTCTGCATTTGGAAGTCAAGAGACAGGTGGTTCTTTGTGAGTTCAAGGCCATCCTGTCTACATAGTGAGTTCCAGGTACAGTGAGACTCTACTCCATAAAAAAATGTGGAGATATAAAGAAGTAACTTAAACTTTATGGTAGGCAGGACTGCTCAGGAGACAGGTGCTTGCCTACAAGCCTGACAGTCTGGGTCTGATCTCCATATCCCACTTGGTGTCAGGGAAGAACTAACTCCCAAGAGTTTCCATCTGACCTCCACACACATGCTGTGACACACACATGCCCCACAAATAAAATACATAAATAAAATGTGAGAATATGGAGGGGTAGCTATTTCCCCATATGTCACCTGCAGTGGGTTGCAGCATAGTCATGTACACACATGGATTTTGCCCTCTGCTGACTAAAGAAGTTTTTCTCTTCCTTCTTTTCAAGAACACTTCCAGATTCCCTGAGGTTTTCCTCCACAGTTAGCTGAGGGTACATATTAATGTTTAATCAGTTCATTCCAGAAGAATGCTTGCCCTGTGAAAAGTAAACCATTTGAGTGTGCTTAAAGTTAGAAATGGGTCTGTTGCTCTGAACTGAATGCATAGCAGAATATTTGGGGCTTGACTCCTGGTTTTCCCCCTAAAACCCAGTACAACTGAGTAGAGATCCTGGGTTTGATTAAACCATGTAGATATAAATGCTTATATTTGAGCTGTATAAAAGCATCTCTAATGGTGGATTCAGATCCTTGATTTTTTTTTTGCAAGATAACAGATTTAAAAAAAAATTTATATTATTATTTTTCTTTTTTTTAATTAAAAAGATTTTTCACTCCTTTTACATAACCAACCTCAGATCCCCCTCTCCCACCTCCTCCAAGATCTCCCGTGGAGAGTCCCCGGAGCCTGGCACACTCAATTGAGGCAGGTCAAGACCCTCCTCCCTGCGCCAAGGCTGGCCAGGTGTCCCACCATAGGCACTGGGCTCCAAAAAGCCAGCTCCTGCACCAGGGACGGATCCGATCCCAGTGTCTGGGGGCCCCCAAAGAGTTCAAGCTAAACAACTGTCTCAAGCTTCCTGAGGGCCCAGTCCAGCACCATGGGGGCTCCATAATTATTGGTCCACAGTTTATGCATTTCGACCAGCCTGGCTGGCCATCTCTGTACATTTTCCCTTCATGATCTCGATGTCCCTTATTCATAGAATCTCTCCTCTCTCTCATCAGTTGGACTCCTGGAGCTCTGCTTGGTGCCGGGCTGTGGATCTCTGCAGGTGCTTCCATCTGTCTCTGGATGAGGGCCCATGGGGGCTCCTCAGCTATGGATCCATAGTTCATGTGTCACCACTAGTTTGGCTGGCCATCTCTATACACCTTCCCATCATGATCTCGTGGTCCCTTGCTCATAGAAGGCCCCCTCTCTCCTATCAATTAGGCTCCTGGAGCTCGGCCTGGTGCCCGGCTGTGGATCTCCGCATCTGCCTCCATCAGTCACTGGAAGAGGGCTCTATGATGATAAGGTATTCATCCATGTGATCACCAGAGTAGGCCAGTTCAGGCACTCTGTCGATTATTTCCAGTGGTCTAAGGTGGGGTCATCCTTGTGGATTCCTGGCCACTTCCCTAGCACTCTGTTTCTTCCCATTCCCATGATTTCCCCATTTATCATGTTATCTCCTTCCTTGCTCTCCTACTCTGTCCCTGTTCCAGCTCGAACCTCCTGCTCCCCTATGCTCTCATCCTCCATCCCTTGCCCTCCATTTCCTCCCCCNCACTCCCAGTCTGTCCATGTAGATCCCATCCATTTCTCCCTCGCTGNGCGATCCATACGTCCCTCCTAAGTTCCTCCCTGGAGCTGTGGGTTGCAGTCCGGTTATCCTTTGCTTTACATCTAGTATCCATTTATATCAAATGAGGTGAGGTCCACTCTGGTGTAGCTTAAGTATAACCATGTTTGTGTGTGCTATGCATGTGTGTGTTTGTGTGTATTGTTTATGCATGTATGTGTGTGTGTGCAAGTGTTTGTTTTCTGTGTGTGTTATGTGTGTGTTTGTGGTGGTGTATGTATGTATGTATGTATGTGTGTATGCACATGTTTGTGTATGTATTTCTGTGTGTATTTCTCTGTGTGTTTGTATGTATATGCTTGTATGAATATTTGTATGTGTGTAAAATAGTTCATGTGTATTTCATCTGTTTGTATATTTCTGTGTGTGTTTGTACCCATGTTCGTGTGTGAGTGTATGAATGTGTATGCTTGTGTGCATGCATGTGTGTGCCTTAGAGGAAAAATATTTCCAGATTTGTGCCACTCTATAAGACATTTCCTGCAAAATGCAATTAAGATAAGATGAGTACATTCAGTTCCTTCTTTCTCTAGCAGATTTGCTACTTCTTTTTTATAAAGAAGAAAAATATTAGCATTCTTTTATTTGTAGATTGTTTTGTTTTAATTTTTAATAATAAGCTAATGAGAGAACCAGTCCTATTATTTACCACCCAAATAAATCTGCTTCAAATAAAGCTAAAACCAACAACCCATTTTAGTAAAGCCCATTGATATAAGCCAAGACCTTCTATGTACCCTGGTAATCCACAAGAGTCAGGAAATCTCCCAAAGAGAAAGCAAATTTTTCTTGGAAATTATATTTGACACTCTATGAACAACTAGCTTGAGTTACTTTCATGTTGAACAACTATTCTCAGAAATTCTGAAGACTAAAAGCTTTTTTTTTACATGCTCTGTGATACAGAGTTTTAAAATGTAAATCTCTCTATTCCTTACGTTAGAAGTGAATGTCAAACATTTAGAGAAAACTTTGGGTGTTTTCCAGTGGTTTTGTTGAGCCCATAGAGTGATGTGAGGTGGCTCCCTCAGCTTCTCAGCTTTTATCAGGGAATACTTAACCCTTTAGTCACTTAGTAAAGCACACACTTTCTCCTAATGGAAGCCTGGAATAGCCATAAAGAAAGTTGTTCCTAAAAATCATTCACTTTATTTGTCTGAATATTTTACTATATATGTTATGGCTCATATTTGAAGACAAAAATTTCATCAGTTGAGGTTGGAAGAAAAGTAGTGCATGAGATTGTTTGTCCTAGAGCCTTCCTTGGCTTTTGTCATCACCAACTGTCACAATTTCATAGAAATAATGTGTCCCAACCACACAAAGTGCTTTTCCATTCCTTTTAATAAACTGACCATCTCACTTCCGTACAGGTTTATGGGACTGTCTATCACATGAACCATGGAAACCCATTCAACTTAAAAGCCTTAGTTGACAAGTGGCCTGATTTTAACACAGTGGTTGTCCGCCCTCAGGAGCAGGTAAGGATCTAGGTGTGAACAAATACGCTTCCAGGATCATTTTTGTAGGGTCTAAAAAAGCTTATTCCAGGTTATATTTGGGAATATACATATATATGCATATACATATGTACATGTAATAACAATTGATGGGGAAAAGGTCATGAATNTGAAAAAGAAAAGGAAGAAGTATATGGGAGATTTTGGAGGGAGGAAAGGGAAGGGGAAAATGTAATTATAGTATAATCTCAAAAAAAGTAAATCACATAGTAGTCAACAGTATAATGGAAGTTTCTAGAGATTGGGGTGGGATGAGAAATTGGGGTAATACTCATGAAAAGATACAAAATTATAGTTAAAGAGAAAAAATAAGTTAATGAGATCTATTGCACAGCATGGCAGTTAATTACATTTTATTCTGAAAATGGTGAGAAAGATGAAAAGTGTTCATACCAAAAGTTTTACTACTGTATATTTTAATTAGCTAGGCTTATACATGTTACAAGTAAATATATGCATAGCCGTCCGTATGTTACACAATGACATTTCAGTTTGTGGTGGACCAAATGTATGGCAATGGCCCCTTCAAAATACATTGCCTAGGCTGGGGTGAGACCTCAGTGGGTAAAGTACTTGCTACGAAAGCATGAGGGCAAAATTTGAACTCCAGAGCCCATTTGAAAAGTCACATGTGGTTGTGTGTGTTTGTAACCCTAGTGCTGGAGAGACAAGATGGGGCTCATTAACCAGCCAGCTAGCTTGCTAGGCATGTTCCACACCAATGATAGACCTTGCCTCAAGAAAAAAAGATGGATGCCATCTAAGGAAGCACACCAAATGTTCTCCTTTGACCTCCACATATAACTACACACATGTGCAACACACACACACACATACACACACACACACACTCAGTACATCTCCTAATGGCATTGTAACCATATCAGTTTGTGTAATCACAGTCTATTTTTGGCCCAATGGTTAAGAGCACTGGCTGCTTTTCCAGAGGACCTGGGTTTAATTCTCAGCATATACATGATGGCTCTTATCATCTGTGACTCCAGTTCCAGGAGATCCAATGCCCTCTTCTGGCCTCCCTGAGACCAAGCATGCATGAGGTACACAGATACTCATGCAAGCAAAACACCCATACACATAAAATAATAAAATAAAATTTAAAATACTAAAGTATACTGGAACTAGCACTATAATCATAAACAATAAACAATGAGTATTATCTCTCCTTTTTTCATATAACAGGACTTGGCAGATGACCTTGATTACTACACCAATACTTACCAAATCTACTCTAAAGACCCCCAGAACTGTCAGGAATTCCTGGACTCCCCACAAGTAATCAACTGGAAACAACATTTGCAGATTCAAAGTAAGAGCAATGGGAAATGAGATCAATTCCTTCTGTGTCTTGTCTCAAAAGATGCCCCTACACCCCCAGGCCAGTTCCATGTCCTCAGCCAGATGTCCATGCTTTGACATCATTAACTCTACATGTAAAGAGAGAAGTATAAGAAAGAGTTCTTCAGATGAANAGAACCTATAGAATGCATGTATATTTATATATAATAAAAGAGGGTTTATTAACTTGGCTTACATGAAAGGGGCTATGTAGACCAATAGTGGCTGTATGCACATTGGAGAGGCAGAGAACTCGGTAGCTACCTGGTCCACAAAGCTGCATACTTTGGCAATCTCAGTTTGTTGCTGATAGCCTGGACATTTCCTGGGGAGTTATGGGTACTTTGCTCATTTTGGAAGGCTGAAGAGACCAAGTCTGATATGAGCAGAAGATGGCAGCAGCAATAGTAAACAATAGACAATATGGGGGACATTGTTTTTTCCTCAAACTCCTCTTCATTGTTCCAGACTCTTCCAGAGGTATGTCTCCTAGATGGTTATAAATCCTGCCAAGTTGACAACTGACACCAACCATTACAATAATCCCTATTCCCAGAAATGTGTGGCATTTTTTTTTAGATGTATCCAGAATCCTTAGGAAAAGTTGGTGCAGGAATGCAGCTTCACCTCTGGAATCCCATGTCTGTAATGTTATTGACAGTTCATGGTGTCACAGTGTACCTCTCAGGTCACCAATAACAACTATCCTGATGATAAGCGTATCCTTAGAGTCAGAATCCCTAAGTTGGTTTAGCTGCTCCTCTCTATCGGATCCTTAGGAAGTGTCTTGCCCTCTCTGAGATCATAGTCTCTGCATATAAATATCAAAGTTAACAGGAGTTCTTAAAATACAAGACAGTGNTGTAGTAGAATAATATTTTAAGGTGTGTTACTTTTGCTTATGTTGCATTTGTTTAACCCTGTGAACCCATGTTACTGTGCTTGCCTAAAACACCTGATGGTTTAATAAAGAACTGGCCAACAGCAAGGCAGGAGAAAGGATAAGCAGGGCTGGCAGGCAGAGAACATAAATAGAAGGAGAAATCTGGGAAGAGGGATTGGAGATCTAGGATTAAGCAGCCAGAGAAGGAGGAAGACTCCAGGGGCCAGCCACTCAGCTACACAACTAGCAAGCCACGGAGTAGGAGTAAGAGTAAGATACAGAAATAAGAGAATGGGAAAAACCCAGAGGCAAAAGGTAGATGGAATAAGTTAAGGAAAGCTGGCTAGAAACTAAGCCAAGCTAAGGCCAGGAATTCATAATTAAGAATAAGTCTCCGTGAGTGATTTATTTGGGAGTTGGGTGGCAGGCCCCCNAAAAAGAGTAAAAAACAAACAACACCACACTGGTGTTTTGAACAGGAAGAGCTTAATGTAATACTGGGTGTCCTAGTTAGCCCTAATTACCAATTTGACACAAGCTAGAATCACTTGGGAAGAGTTACCTCAGTTGGGTAATTGCCAAGATCACATTGGCTTAGAGANCATGTCTGTGGGGCATTGTTTTGATTGCTAATTAATAGAGGAGGGTCTAGGCCACTTTAGGTAGTACCATACCTAGACAAGTGGTCCTGGACTGTATAAGAAAACTAGTTAAATGTGAGCATGTGAATGAGCCAGAGACTAAGCCAGCAAGCAGTTCTTCTGCAGTTCCTGCCTTGAGTTCCTTCCCCGGTTTCCTTTAGTGATAGATTGTGACCTGGAAGTATAAAGCAGGATGAGTTTCCTTATGGTGTTTTGTAACAGCAACAATATGGAACTAGAGCAGGGGGATAGGTCAGTTAACATTGGCTGTAAAAGAAAACTCATAATGAAGTGAGTCAACAATTCAGTTTGGGCTTTGTAGGCAGCTCATTACTGGTCTCTACTAGATTTGTTCATGTATCATATGGTGATTGGAGAACTCAATACAAGTTGCTTCACCATAGACTCATTCACATGTGTAGATGGTGGTTCTGGCTGTCAGCCAATGCCAGCTATTGATTGTGATGATGGTACAGTGTGACTCTGGCCAGCTACCCTAGACTAGTTTATATGCAGTTGGTCTCAAAGTAACTAGGATCAAAAAAAGAAAGTCTCAAGGTCTAACACTATTAAGTGTNGCCTTGCATAAGTTTATATTCCTATTGGTCAGATGGGGTATAAAAGGGGACTGCTCCAGGGAACAGATGCAAGGAATTATGGCTAAATTCCAAATCATTGCTTCAATAGTCCACCACATTGGCATTGGGGGCATGACTCAGAAGATGCTGGCTACCATATTTTATAGTTCATCCTTTTTGATTTTCAAAACTACACAATTATANATACCTTAAAAAACTTAGTTCCAGTTTTGGTCCATTCACAAAATGACTATGAATTAATTCATTCCCTGTCTTTTTTCATTTTTGTAAATCAGGGAACATTATGCCAACCGTGACTATATGGCCATTCACACAGCAGCAACAGCATGACCGTTATCAAGCTTTATCTTAAATCTCACACTTCCCACCCCATTGGAGCGCCCCCACCCAGAACGTATCTAGCCATTACTTCTCTCCTTACAAGTTCACTCTATGTTTTCTTATAAATCCATTTAGGTTCCCAGTCCCGTCTGAATGATGTGATACAAAATCTTGCAAACATTCGGTCTTTCCAAGCCAATCACTCAGAAAACATCCTCTTCGCATCATCAGAGACAATCAAGGCATTGTTCCCTTCCCTGCTGGATACAAAGAATTTATCAGCGGGTATTGGCAAGCCCAAGGCCATGTGAGTTTGATAAGAGCTGCTGTATATCCCTCACATCTTTCTCCTACAACTCCCACTGCCTGGTTCTGATTTTACTCTGGTCTTTGCTGCCCACACTCTAGGAGGTGACCCCCACCCCTGCTCATACAAGCAACTCTAATTAAATTCAGTTGGTTACACTACACACACAAAGGAAATGAAAGGAGAGGAATTTATTGGGAAGAGGTTCAGTAGAGTGAGGGCTGTAGGATGAAGGTACTTAAGTGTGCCTAAAACTAATATGACTGATGACATATATTCATGGAATTATTAAATAATAAACTTTTTAAAAGTT
This sequence comes from Neotoma lepida, assembly GCA_001675575.1. Taxonomy (NCBI): domain Eukaryota; kingdom Metazoa; phylum Chordata; class Mammalia; order Rodentia; family Cricetidae; genus Neotoma; species Neotoma lepida. The sequence goes on from LZPO01035158.1 coordinate 87,553, forward strand.
TGAATTATAATAGTGCCAGTAAGATGGTTCATCAAATAAAGGCTTTGATGGTCAAGGCTGACCAACTGAGTTAATGAATTCGATACCCGGGACCAACATGTTGAAAGGAGAGAACTATCTTCACAGGTTCTTCTCTGATCCCCAGTCTGTGTACATCTATACCCTCCTACTCATCCCCACATACCAAGTCATTAAGTAAATTAAGAAGGAAAATGAAAAATGATCAGAATAAAAAATCATATAAAAGTAAAAATCTGACCACATTCCTCTTTGTTCATATAATTGTAAGAGTCAAGTTCTCTGTCCACGCCTGACATTTATTATTCTTGCTCATTTCCTCCAGCCACACTGGCCTTTCTGTCTTTCTAGCATAAGCCCACCTATATTCCAGGACTTTGCATTTGTTCCAATGCTCTGCCCCNCAAGATAACAGAGGTGGGAACAGACTATACCCTTATACTCATAGACTTTGCTTTCTTCTTGGACCCTCTATAGCAATCAAGAGATGTTTAAACTTTCATCCTTGGATGTTACCCATGCTGCCCTGGTGGATAAATTCTGGCTTTTTGGTGGCAACGAAAGGAGCCTGAGATTCATCGAACGCTGTATAAAGAAATTCCCAAGTACCTGTCTCTTGGGGCCTGAGGGGACCCCTATATCCTGGACCCTAATGGACCAAACTGGAGAGATGAGAATGGGAGGCACCATCCCTGAGTACCGGGCCCAAGGTCTTGTCTCTTTTGTTGTCTACTCACAAAGCCAGATTATGAAGAAACGTGGCTTTCCTGTTTATTCTCACACAGACAAAAGCAATACTGCTATGCAAAAAATGAGTTACTCACTGCAGCATCTCTCCATGCCCTGTGCTTGGAACCAATGGAAGTGTGTGCCTGTGTGAAGCTGACCTCGAATTCGAGATGGTGTTGGGTGGGCCTGGGGATGTAATTGGATTGTGGACAAAGAGTAGAGGTGACTAAAAAGAGAGAATAAATGGAAACCAGATGCAAAGGACTGGTGCTGTCTGTGCTCTGGGGAAGCAGTGTGAATAGCTGACAGACCTGCCATAGTTCCTGTTCCTGAGTTCAAAGCAGGCCTATGTCCTTCTGTACTGAACTCACCAAATTTAGTCCCTTCACATTTCTGGGATCTATATGACACCCCGTTATCAACTGCACAGAGTTCCAAATGGTTCCTCTTGGAAGCCGTTGTGTACAACTTGGAGACTTCCACTAACCTTGCTAGTGATGATGAGATAATGCTTTCTGGCTACTGTGCCTTTTTCATCTTTGTCTATGGTCTTTCCTTTAGTGATCAGCAAGTGTATTCTCCTCATCAGGTCTTAAGAAAGTAGCCACTCCTCTGTTGGCTGTTTCATATATATGAAACACATTATACATGGATCATATAGTTTATCAGATTAAACACAATGTACATAAAATAACAAAGGAAGATATTAAGGAAAAGCCTAACTTAGGTTTTCCAGTTNCTTCCAAGAAAATGATGCAATGTGGCTTTCAAAGACGTGGCTTTCCAGCCTATTGAAACTCTCCAAGAGTAAACAGAGTATGTGGTTGGTTGCACAAGCCTAAGCTATATGGCTTATGCTAAGGAGAGCAAGTGATAAGTTATGGAGAGTAAAATACGGATGCACCCAGGTAGGAGATGAGGGCAGAGAAGCCCAGTCGGGACATTTCCTGTCACATCTCTTCTGAGGACATTACTTACAGTGCCTGAATCTATTAAGCACAGACAGTTACATCATGGGAAGGCATATTGCTGTTGGGAGCAGCAGGAGAGAGCTCCTAGGTTGGAACATGTTTGCTAGGGCAGTTCTCTGTCCCAGTAGCAACACTGGACAGCAGAGTGCTCTGTAATGAAGATGACATCATTCCTTTTCATCTCTACCCTGGTGTTACATTATAGAAGTGGAGATCCAGTCCTATACCACCAAGTTTAATTAACATGGCTTAAGTTTAATTTTGTGGGAAATGAAGACACTGGAGGTTCAATTGAGAGCAGGGTTTCTCAGTTTTGGCACCATGGACATGTATCACTGTATGATTGATTCCATATTCCGGGGACTGGGATGTTTACTAGGTCCCTACACACAAGGTGTGAGTAGCACATTCCACCGCTCTTTTTTCTAGTCCCGTCTTTTTCTAGTCCCGCCCCTGTATGTGTGTGTGTGTGTGTGTGTGTGTGTGTGTGTGTGTGTGTGTGTGTGTGTGCGCACGCACGTGTTCATGCAGGGTGTGCACATGGAGGTGAGAGTGTCTTCTGTTGTACTCCATCCCACCATTTTGAGACTGTCTCTCATTGAACCTGGACTTTGTCAATTCAACTAGACTGGCTGGGCAGCAAGCCCCCAGGATCCTCCTATCTCTGCTTCCCCAGAACTATGATTACAAGCAGGCATTGCTGTACCCAGCTTTTTACATAGGTCTTGGGGATCCAAACTCAGGTCTTCATGCTTACACAGCAAGCACATCATCAACTGACTTGTCCTCTTGTCTCCCATCATCCTTCTGATAACTGGAATGATCACTGATACTAAGTGATCATTGGTTGGGAAACACTGGCTGATAGTTGTGGTCCTCAAATTTGTGCATATGTCAGAAGCACCTGGCATAGTAGCCAAGTGTTGGTGTACATCTGCAGCCCCAGATACTCAGGAGGGCAAGACAGGATACCTTGGAACTAGGAATTCAAGGTTGGTTTGGGAAGATGGAGACTCTGTGACAAATTAAGGAAAGAAAACAAGGAAAGAAGGGAAGAAGGGAGGCAGGGAGGGAGGGAAGCAGGGAGGGAGGGAAATTTTCTAATGAATCAGACTGTGGGGCTTCATACATACGTTCTGTGACTTAATTACCATGGTAAGAGCTCTAGATTTTACATTTCTAATGAGTTTTCAAGGGATTCTGATGCTGTTGGTCTAGCGACCATGCTTTCAGAACCATTTGTTTAGAAAAATAATGAGCATTTCTTCCCCAGGACTATGGATGGAAATTCATATTACTCTCTGCTTNGTAAAACTTATATACACTTACCATTCTAAGGGTGACTGAGCTTTTCATCACACTGAAATAGAGTCATTTACATCCTTTCCGTCTCTCTTTTTAAGCTTCTTTNTGTTGGTTTGTTTCTTTGGTTGATTTTTTCCTCCTTGTTGTTCTTTGAGCAAGGGCCTTGCACAGCCCAGGTTGGCCACAAACTCACTGTGTAGCTGAGGATTATTTTACATTAATGATAGTCCTGTCTCTAGCTCCCAAGTGCTGAGATTGCAGGAGTGCACCACTAACTGGTTCTCCATAGCTTGTCTTGCTCTGGAAGTTTCCAGGTCAAAGGCTCAGTCTTAGACCTCTTGCTTTCTATTTACCTTGTGCCTATTCTCCATGTCAGGTACAAAAGTAGACATTTCACATCTTTAAAGCATTCATGAATGTCAGTCATTGTCATTTTTCATTCATTTCNATTGGTCACATGATTGGTGGAAATTCCTCCTGTGCTCTTGCATTAATTTGATTGTCAGTCACAAAAAACGGATGTGGCAAAAGCAATGCACTGTTAATGTATATTCCAAACACTGTTCTCTGATCTCAGGATATATCAATGTATAAAAGGATTTCTGTGAGATTTACATTCTACAATCATTAAGTGATATGACCTCTGCAATTAAAACTTTAAATCTCTGAAGAAAGAAACTGAGAAAGACAATAGAAGATGGAAAGACATCCCATGCTCATAGATTGGTCGGATTAACATTGTGAGAATGACCATTCTACCAAAAGCCATTTGCAGATTCAATGTAATCCCAATAAAAAGCTCCATGATATTCTTCAGAAGTATAGAATCTAAAATTTGTAAGATTACATACTTTAAATGGCTTATAAAAGCCAGAATTCATGAGATATATTTAAAGNATAGATATGGTATGTTATATTTTACTGTCATATCTCAGCTGTGGCCCAGAGTGAAATTACATTTAAACTGTGCTGCTCTAGCATGAAAATTATCTCATATATTGCAAATATGTAAAGCACTACAGATTTATAACTTCCTGGATTAAAAAATATTTGTATAGTGAGCCTGATTTTTCTATTTCAATAGTGATTGTTCAGGGGACATTTTTTACCCCAGGTGACATTTGATAATGCCTATAGACATTTGGTTTGTCATAAGTCAGTGGAAAGAGATCTGCCTGGTGCCCACATCTGTCTCATCAGTCACTGGATGAGGGCTCCATGGTGGCAGTTAGGGTATTCATCCATGTGATCACTGGATCAGGCCAGTTCAGGCACCCTATCAATTATTTCCAGTGGTCTAAGGTGGTTTCATCCCTGTGGACTCTCCGGGACTTCCCTAGCACTCTGTTTCTCCCTATTCCCATGATTTCCCCATTTATCATGTTATCTCCTTCCTTGCTCTCTGTCTCTGTTCCTGTTCTAGCTCAAACCTCCTGCTCCTTTACACTTTCATCCTCCCTCCCTTGCCCCTCATTTCCTCCCCCTCACTCCTAGTCAGCCCATGTAGATCTCATCCATTTCTCTATTGCTGGGCGATCCATGAGACCCTCCTAGGTTCCTCCCTGTAGCTGTAGGTTGCAGTCTGGTTATCCCTTGCTTCACATCTTGTATCCACCTATGAGTGAGTACATACCATGTTTGACCTTCTGGGTCTGGGTTACCTCACTCAGNATGATATTTTCTAGTTCCATCCATTT
>LZPO01035158.1:92858-107062 GCA_001675575.1 Neotoma lepida
GGAGGAGGGAGGAGAGGGGGATCTGAGGTTGATATGTAAAAGGAGTGGAAGATAGTTTTAATAATAAAAAAAAGAAAAAAAATAAGTCAGTGGAAGTTTAGGGTAGATGGAGGAATGTTGTTCCATCTAGGTATCTAGTCATTAGGAATGGAGAATGAGCATAGAGTATAGCACAATACCTCATGACAAGAAATTATTATGCCAAATAAAACCCATAATTCAGAAGGTGAGAATATTGCTCAAATAATTAGCATAGATTAGCATGAAAATTCTTTTCTCTGAGAGGAAATGCACCATTCCAGCTTATTGAGACTTTTAAACTAGCATAAACTAGTTCTGTTTACCAGATTCACCNTCAGTGAATTGACTGAATAGGCTGAATTTCATTTTTATTGTTATGTCAGTAATTCATTAAATTTAAGAAGGAATTATTTAGGGGTTGGGGATTTAACTCAGTGCCTAGCAAGTGCAAGGCCCTGGGTTTGGTCCTTGGCTCCAGAAAAAAAAAAGACAAAATAATAAGAAGGGACTATTTAAAGTTATCCTGATTTGTGCATTATATGCATGCCTTAACTTTTCATGTCCTTATATATGTTTGTAGCTTCCACCCAGAGCTGTTGTATACATAACAATACCACAACAAACACTGGCAGGCATTGTGATGAACACACAACACTCACTATATTGTTGGTCATGCATTATCAAATCAGATCTCAGACCGCCTTCACTTTGATGATGAATACCTTGAGGTGCAAGGGGCTGCTTAGGTAAGGAACCAGTATGTCCCAGGAAGAAAATGAGACTGTGTACCCATCCGTGTGAATGCAGTTATTCTCAGAGGCCTAGATTTCATATCAAAGCTATATCTTTTCTTCAGGATTGGCATTGCTGTTTGTGGGTGGCTGAAATGTAGCCTTTATCTGCTACTTACTAGACTTTATCTGCTGAATACTAGACATTCATTTTTAATGAATACTATAGACAATACAAGACATTCTACTATGTAACCCCATGCACTAGGCTTGGGGAAATGAAAACAATAATTAAGCAAAATAAAAAAAAATCACCCCAAATTCATTAACATTTTTTAAGTTGAGTAATGCTCTGATTAGACCTAAAGTTTGGCTTTGTCTGGGAGTCTGTATATTTCTGAATCAATCACTCAATTTCTTTGTTGACAAATTACTTACTATAAAAATGGACACAATGACTAACCAATTTAATGGGGTTGTTTAGAGGATTAAATGACTACATATGATTCACCTAGCACGTAACAAGTTTAGAAGTACAGACTTAAACATCTTATTGGGGGTTGGAGAGATGGCTCAGTGAGTAGAACACATGCATGTGGGGAGTTTGTCAGAGATGAATGGAAGTGGCTAGTTTGTAACAGAATAACTGAAGAAAGTTAACACAGCATGAAATTTATAGTATATTGATCTAATATTTATTTTTAAGGATTTTTCTTTTTCTAATTTTGTGGGGGGGTGTGCAAGCACATGGTGTGGGTGCTTGTAAAGGTCAGAGGCATCAGAACCCATGGAGCTGGAGATACAGGCACTTGTGAGCCACCACCATGCATGCTGGGAACCAAACTCAGGTCCTCTGCAAGAGTAGTAAGGGCTCTTAACCACTGAGCCGTCACTCCAGCCTCCAATATTAATTTTTTTTGGCTAAAATTCCATTTAAAAAACCCATATGGATGGTGTCCTTTCAAGTAAAACATGTACTTTTGGGGCACATTTTATGGGAGTCACATAGTCTATGCTTCTTTTATAAATTATTATTTCTATTTGACCTCATCATTTTATAAAACCAACATGTCCACATAAAATTTCTCAAAAAAGTTGGGTGTGGTGCAACAAGCCTTTAATCCAAGCTCACAGGAAGCAAAGACAGGCAGGTCTCTGACTTTGAGGACAGCTTACTCTATGGAGTGAGTTCCAGGCCAGCCAAAGTTATCTAGTTAGATCCTGTCTAAAACAAACAACCAGACATAAAAGACATTTTAAAAAATTCTTAAAAGAAAAGATAGAATAAAAGAAAAATTTCAGTTCATTAATATAGGACATCCTGATTCTTATGCTGCTTAAAATGAGTTCCAGGACAGCCAGGGCTACAGAGAGAAACCGTCTTGAAAAACCAAAAACAAAGCAATACAAAACAAAATGCCTCGAAGCTAGGGACCTAGTCAGTAGAGTGCTCACCTAGCACGAATGAGGACAGGGTTAGATTCCCTGCACCACATAAACCAGATGTGGTGGCCCAAGCCTACGTACCAGCTCTCGGAAGGTGTCAGAAGAAGGATCAGGAATTCAAGAGCATCCCATCGTCTGCTGCACAGTGAGCTCCAGGTCAGATTGCACTACTTGAGACCTTGTCTTAAAAATAAGCATAACAGCCGGGCAGTGGTGGCACATGCCTTTAATCCCAGCACTTGGGAGGCAAGGAAGAGGCAGGTGATCTCCTGGATCTCCAAGTTTGAGACTAGTCTGGCAAATGAAGCGAGTTCCAGGACAGCCAAGACTACACAGAGAAACCCTGTCTCGAAAAACAAAACAAAACAAAACAAAACAAAACAAAACCCAACTAACCAAACAAAAAAACAACAATAACAACCCAACTAACCAAACAAAAAAACAACAATAACAAAACTTCTTACTCATAACAATAGTTCCATCTATTGCTCGTTTTGAAAGTGCTTTGGCATCCTTGTGGGAGGCCAGATCCCACCTTTTCAAGGGTTCTTATGAGGAGGAGAGAGGAATAAGAAAATGTTAGATAGAAAGATAGCAAAGAGGACAAAGATAGAAACACAGGATAGCTTTGGGAGGACCTGGGTCAATACCCAATGGCCTTTTCCGTTTATTCAAAAGGGCTTTTTATAACAATGCCAAGGAGTGGGGCAAAATACATCCCCCTTGGTAGATCAAAGCACACTACACAGCCGGTGTAGACCCTTCCAAACACCTGGTAACCACACCTGTGGTCAAATCATCCCCTTATGCAGCCCTGCTGGGTAAAGCAAGCTCAGATTCTCGGACCCTGAGTAAGTTCTTACTAGGAAACCTCTGTGGGTCTCTACACATCCTGAGGAAGCCTCCTTTTAAAGATACTACTTTTATTGCACTGTAGCCACTTAATTACCAAATCCTTCACTTCATTCACACTAATTTCCTTGATATTTCTTTAAAATTCCAAGCAAGTTCCTGCTTCAGGGTCTTTGTACTTCCTGTCCCTGCTTCCATTTAGCTCTCTAGAAGTTAACATCTCTCTGTCCCTATTTGAACAGCTTATAAAACAGTCACTCTCCATGTATATCATCTGTCCTTCCTAGTATTCTACATACCCTTAGAACAACTCCTAGACTACATGTTTTTCATTTGTTTATTATCTATCTCCCTCAGTTAAATTGTAAACTAGGGAAGACTTTTTTTTTTTTTTATCAACTGTCTTTGCAATATAATCCCCAGGGGATGAGAATGCCTGTTTCATTGTAGACTCTAAATAAGTGTTTACTGAGTCCAGATGTTAAATAGGGTAACCATTTGATTCAGAGTGTATCATGCTTTATATGCTTGTATACTTCTAGAGTTGCTCAAAAGGTACCACTAGTTTTCCAGTTTGCTGAGATATTTTTATCTAAATTTTCATTCAGCACAATGATGTCAGTTTGCTAGGTGATTTAATTTGGGAAATTACTTCATATTTATTTATTATACACTTGACTGAAATCATTATAAAAGCCTGCGATGGATACAAATTGACAATATGTATCGGTAATAAATATAAGAAACATTAAATATTCTAATATACTGTATAATATGCATGCATTTGATTTTGATTATTATGGAACTCAGTAATACATGCATCTTGTTCACAACAATGTGCAGATGTTCAATACTATGGAATAGTACACTTAAATAGGCAAGCTATATAATTATTTTACCATAAAATCATGCCCCCCAATACACACAATTTCTGTTTCTTTCCAACCTAAGTTCATCCTGATGAAATCAGAGACTCACAGGTAGAGCGCCCCCTAGAGGCGAGTTAGAGGAGAGTTCGTCCTTGCCTCTTTGGTTAGGTGGTTTCCAGCATTCCTAGCTTGTCACTTAGTGTGCAGAGTTGAACTTCAACTCTATGGTCCTATTGCTTTTTCTTCTTTGTGTCTCTCTAACCTCCCTCTGCCTCTATTTTCAAATCCAAAAATATAAAATTTACTGTTTTCAATGTAACTGACATTTACTGCACACACTGTAATGTCCAGCTATTCTATCTACACAAGTTTAAGCACTTTCAGTAGCCTCACGGGAGACCCAGAGTAGCTAATTAGCAACACTTGTTTCCTCCTGGGAATCACTAACCTGTTTGTCTCTAAAAATTTACCTATCCTGTGTATGGAAGAAGAGTAAAACATGCCACCTTTTATTCTGGCTACTTTGACTTAAATCTTATTTTAAACCACCTCTTGGTCTTTTGGCCACGATCAAGAATAACTACATGTTGAGGTTCCCCATCAGTGCAGCATGCATTAGCACTTTGCTTACTTTATGGCTGAACAGCACCATACCATGTGCTATGCCACATTTTGGTTTATCTGTTACCAGATGATGAATACATGGACTTCACCTGCCTTTTTGAGATGGCGAATAAACATGATCACCACATAAAAATTTATTTTGAGTTATTTTAAATCATTGAGCATATAATTAGAAATGGCAGGTCTATATGATATCTTAACTTTCCTTAGTGAGTTACTGCCAAGTTGTTTTCCACAGGACATAATAACTATGCTTTTGGTTTTGAAGGAGTGTATTTAAGGAATATAAGGCAAAGCAGCCAGCAGGTAAAGAGGGACCCAGGAAGAGTCTTCTGCATGGACTTCCAGTTTCCCAATCCCACCACAGACATCTTTGAAACATCGGTGTAGTTGGGTCCTTTCTGCCTGGGAATGATTTACTTCAAGCTTCATTTAAGGACACTGTGTCTAAACCAACAAGATACTCTCCTTCAGTTCTCAAGGACTTTTGTTTTGTTTTGTTTTAAGGTTTTGATGTTTTCTTTTCCTTTTCTCTGACTTTTCCTTGTTGCTGACCTGTAGAGGTTCTTAACATATTCTGAATACTAAATCTTTACCAGATAAGTGATTTGCAAATATTTTCTTTTTTTCTGTAGTTATTTGTACTTTCTGCATAGTTTTCTGCGTTAGTTAATTTTCACATGCTGTTATGAAACACTTGGCAAGACTAAAGGATGGAGGGTTTGTTTTGGCTAGTGGATTGAGGGTTTGGTCTGCTATTAGTGGGGCTGGGGCAGAAGGAGCAGTTGTAGACTGTGATGGCAGAAATGTGAGGCTGCTTGCTCACACCGGGGCACATCAGGAAGCAGAAACTAGAATTCAGGTATTGACAATGGTCCTTTCAAAACCTGTGAAGAATTGTGTTGGGAACTTAATGGGGATTGCATTCAATCTGTAGATTACTTTTGCAGCATGGCCATTTTTACTGTATCAATCTCATAGATTTCTTCTGATTTACTTATCTGAGATTATTTATTNCTTGTGTTTTCTTGGGTGTGGTTAACTTCTTCAGGTTGAAGTTTTTATTCTGGCACTCCTTCTGTAGAGCTGGATTTTTACATAGATACTTCTTAAATTTGGTTTTATTGTGGAANGTCTTTCTTTCTCCATCTATTGTGTTTGATAGTTTTTCTGGGTACAGTAGTCTGAGCTGGCACCTGTGTCTCTTACAGTTTGTAGAACATCTGCCCACGCCTTTCTGGCTTTTAGAGTCTCCATTGAAAATCAGGTGTTATTCTTTTTAAAATGTACAAACACTTTGTGCTTTACTTGCCCAGTATAACAGAGTGCCCCTCCCACATGGTGGGTGATTGCACTTGGTGTCTAGAGGCTGTGACTTAGGCAATTCTTGAAAAAGTCTGTAGGTATTTAGTTTTAAGAACAACTTTTTTCAGAGGATGGTGGCTCATGCCTTTAATTCGAGCATATGGGAGACAGACACAGGTGGATTTCTATGAGTTTGAGTCTAGCCTGGTCTACATTCCAGGACAGCTAGTACTACATAGAAAGAGCTTGTTTCAAAAATGAAAACAAAACAGAAAACAGAAACCTCTTAGTTATTTTTCCCTTTTATTGAAAATAGATTCTGTCCAACTTTGATGTGATGGGTTTGGTTTGATCTTATACTTTATTTTGCTATGTTTGGTTGTTAACTCTTGGAAGTCTCCTTTTTCTAATTGAGAGACAGAAATGGAGTGGATCTGGGTGGGAGGAGAGGTGAGGAAGAACTGGGAGGAGTATATGGAAGGGAAACTGTAATCAGGATATATTGTATGAGAAAATAATGTTTTTTTAATAAAAAGGGGGAAAAAGAAAAGTCAGGTGTTGTTCTCTAAAAGGTCTGCCTTTATATGTTACTTGATCTTTGTCCTTTGTAGCTTTTAATATTCTTTCTTTGTTTTGTATAGTTAGTGCTTTGGTTATTATGTGCTGTGGAGAATTTCTTTTCTGATCCAGTCGATCTAGTGTTCTGTATGCTTTTTTTATCTTGATAGGCTTCTCCTTCTTTAGGTTAGGAAAATGTTCTTCCATTATTTTGTTGAAATTATTTTCTGTGCCTTTGACCTGGGTTTCATTTCCTTCCTCTATTCCTATTGTTTGTAGATTGTTTTATTCATTCTTTCAGATTTCCTGGATGTTTTATACCTGGAGTTTTTTAGATTTAACATTTTCCATAACCTAGGTATCCATTTCTCCTATCTTGTTTTCAGTACCTGTATCTCCTCTATCCCTTGTATTCTGCTGGTGAAGATTGCCTAATTTTCTCCTCCATCCATTCTGTTGGTGAGGAGTTCCTAATTTTTTATTTCTAGTTTTCCCTCAGTTTGGGTTTTCTTCATTGATTCTATTTTGACTTTCATGTCTTGAACAATTTTCATTTCACTCCACCATTTGTTTGTGTTTTTATAGATTTCATTAATGGATTTATTCATATTCTCTTTAAGATCCTTGAGCATATTTGTAATAACTATTTTGAAGTGCTTCTTTTGTGCTTCATCCATATTTCATTTTTTGTGGCCTACTGTGGTGAGATTGCTTGGCTCTAGTGAAGACACATTGTCCTGACTGTGTTTTTATGCTCGCTTTTAGACATCTAGGGTTTCTGAATGTTTGGGAGGATTGTAATTCTCTATGTTGTCACTGGCCTTGCCTTTTTGGGTGGATTTTGTGGTTGTTAGTTTCTGTTGCCCTCTCTGGATCTTATGATCATGTGATGGCTGTGGGTTGTTTGGTAGGGATGGCTCTGATTCCCTGCCAGGTGTGACCACTGGAGGTCCCAGGTAGTACTTGGTTCTGTGTTGGAAGCTGACATGCAAGAATGGGGATGGGCTAGCAAGGTGGGGGGTCAGAGGGTCCACAGGATAGAGGGAAGATGAGTCTGACATGAGGATCTGTGGAATCCACAGGGAATGGTGGAAGAGAGGGAAGGCAGGCCCCTGAAAGTGGTCTGCTACAGGGCAGGGGATGAGACTGGGGAACTGGAGTTGGAGAACAGAAAGGAGAGTGAAAGTTGCCTACCTGGTTCCCTGGCCAATGTGACCAGCAGATTTCCAAGGAGAGAAGTTAGGCATAGAGTAAGGGACTGAGAGAAGGATTGCATTACCCTCNGAAGGGGAAATTAAATATATAATTATGGGTTGATGGTGGAGGACTGAAATGGGAGGATAAACAGGGAGGGGAAGGAAGAGGGGAGTGAGGAAGAGAAATAGGGGGAGGGACAGCTAAAACTAAGGGCTATTTTAGAGGTCATATAGAAATGTAATACAGTAGAAGCATCCTCAAATATATGCATATATGAAAGTGAACTAAATGGAATCATCAAATAACAGGGAAGACAGAGCCTCAAGTGGACATCTCTCACCACCAAATGAAGCTACCAGTTCCAGGAATGGGTTACATCTAATTGAGTTGTTGGCCAAAGGAGTCTCATGTAAACCCCCAAACAATTCAGGCTGTCAATTGGTTGCTCTCCACAAACTGATGGTAAGGCCATATTGCTGAAGACAACACCTACATAACTCATTGAACATGGAGAAGCCAAGCTATTGCTAACTTAGAGCCTTCATTCCTACTGACTAGTAGTGTTCATGGTCCTGAAGGCATACTACCAAAGGAGAAAGATAAATGCCAAACCGCTACAAAATCTTTGATCTACAATGGTGACTTGCATGCAAGATGCACTAGTGACATAAAGCTTGTGGGACTAACCAACTAATGGTAATAAATACAGAGACCCACAACTGGACTTTGTGTAAATAAAGAATGAGAGACCTTGAAACATACTAAGTGTCATAACTCCATCAGTTCCCTCCCTTTAGGGCTCATGGAACTTGTGGAAGAGGAAACAGAAAGAGTGTAAGAGCCAGAGGGTCTTGGAGGACATCAAGAAAACAAGGCCCTCTAAATCAACATGATCAAAGCTCATATGGACTCACTGAGACTGATTAAGCATACATAGAGTTTGCACCAGGTTTGGTCTGGTGAGGTACCATTGCTGAGAGTGGACATGGACACAAACCCACATTCCTAGCCCAGAAGCTATCTCTTATTGATAACCATTCACAAATGAAAAATTAGTTTTATCTAATGGAGTCTCACAAACCATTCAAACCAATTTTAAGACCAGGCCCTATGACCAGCAATAGATTCCCAACATACCAACATAAAAGTAACTCTATGGAATTTTTGAGTTTTTTTTTTCTCATATTGCCTTGGACATTTCTTTCTTTCTTTCTTTTTTCTTACCCTACAGATCCTTTGCTTATGTATTATGATTTCTGATTTTGTGTTTTTAAGGGTTTTCTGTGCATGCTAATATGTGTGTCTCTGTGCCTATATGTGTTTCTTGTGCCTTTTCTTTGGCTCTCCATTTTTCTGTTTGCTTGTTTGTTTTGTCCTATTCAAGTTTGTTTGTTTTCATTGTTATTTTNTTCTTTTTTAGATGCCTATTTGTTTCTAATGAGAGAATCATGAAAGGATATGGATTTGGATGGGTGGGGAGGTGGGGAGGATCTGGAGGATTTGGGGGAGGGTAACCATAATCAGAATATGTTGTATGAAAAATATCTATTTCCAAATTAAAAAAATTTAAAGTAAAACATACCAAGAATGTAGTAAATAAAGGCAGTCTAAACAGTCTAAACATGAAAAAAAGATAAATAACTCAAAATACTCATTTTCCCTAGACATTAAGAAAATAAAAATCAAAACGATTTTGAGATTTCATCTTACTCCAGTCAGAGTGGTGAAGCTCAACAAAACAAATGCTGAAAGGGGTGTAGGAAAAAGTTCACTGTGGGTGGAACTGCCAGCAGGTGCCACTATGAAAACAAGTGTGGAGAATTCTAGAAAAACTAAAACTAAATCTTCTGCATGATCCAGCTATTCCATTCCTTAAGAATGCCCAAAAGACTCTGTATCCTACTCCACAGATACTTGCTCAGCCATGTTCATTGCTGCTTTATCCACAATAGCTAGGAAATGGAATCAACTGAGGAATGGATGATGGAAGTGTAGTACATATACACTTTGGAATACTGATCAGCTGTAAATAAAAGTGAAATCATTATCTTTGCAGGAAAATGGATGGAACAAGAAAAAAGTAATTTTGAGTGAGGTGACAGATCCAGAAAGACAAATATCACATGTTGTCTCTCATTGGAGGCTCCAACTCCAGACTTTCAGATATAAGTATAGTCCTCATGCCTCATCAAAGAAACTTCTTTTTGCCACAGATGAGACCAGTTCAGAAAACTGCAACCAATCAAAACACAGAGTTGCGGATCCCAGTTCCAGTAGATGCATCTATAAACAACCCCCACACCTAAAGGCTCAGGGAACATTGCAGAAGAAGGTGTAGAAAGATTGTAAGATTCAGAGGACTCAGGGATTTGCTGTGAGGTCGTGTCTCCTAGTAATATCAGAAGCTTCATCNATAAAAGTCTTACCAACATGACTGTCTAAACAGTAGCTGAGCCAGAACAACCATAGTAAACATGCCAGTAGAGACCACAAAGGCTCAATCATACACAAAGAACTACAGGCAACTAAGGAATGCTGAGAGTGGGAGAAATATTCATCCACAGGGAAGAGCACATCAGGGGTTATCCAATACTAACTAAGTGCTCAGCACTGAAAACAAACACACAAGTAATATTATACAGACTTAGCAGGGAATATTTAAGAATATATATATGTATGCTCATGTACATATGTGTATGTCACAACAATTAATAAAAAAAAGAGGTCATGAATTTGAAAGAGATCAAGGAGGGGTACATGGGAGGACTTGGAGGGAGGAAAGGGAAGGGAGAAATGATGTGATTATATTATAATCTCAAAAATAAAATAAAAGGAATAGACAAGTTAAAAGAAACACCTTAAATTGCACAACAAAATAGTAATTCTTTATAATCCTATTATACATTATTTCAAAATGTATAGTTGTTTCAATCAGAGTAATGGAAACATTTGAATGAAATATTTTTTGATATTTTGACATTTATGNTTTTTATTTCATTTTACTGTTTTTGTATATTTGTATATGTACAATATGTACATGCATACTTGTGTGTGTACACGTGAACTGTTGTGTAAGCATGCATGGGTGTAAGCATGCATGAGTGGAGAGGCAAAGTTCCACCTTGAATGTTGTTCCTCACTACACTACTCACAATGCTTTTTGAAACATGGTTTCTCACTGGCCTGGAACTTACTGATGGGGCTAGGATGACTAGCAAGTGAGCTACAGGGATGCATCAGATTTTGCCTTCTCAGTGCAGGTGTAATAAGCATGGACCACTATAGCCTGGTTTTTTGTTTAAGTTGGTGCTGGGAATTGAACTCAGATCCTTATGTTTGCACTGCAAGCAGCTCACCAACTAGGCTTCTCCAGCCTATTTTTATTTTAAAGCAATGTTAATACAAGTATTTCCCTAATTAGATTTCTTCTTTCCATTTTTATTTTTGCTGTCTTTGTATACTATGTAAATTAAAAACTAAAGATAAAAAATTAAGTAGTCCACTGTATATGGATTCTTATTTTTTGGTGGTTCTGTTCAGTTTTCTTTTTCTTTGTTCTTAGTCTGGATACACACTGTCATGATTACTTTGGCTTCATAATAGTTTATGAAACTGGAAAGTGTGAGCTGACCTGTGTTACTCTTATTTCAAAATTATTTGGGCTAGGAAGTTCCCATTGCAATTCAATACACATTTGTTGTTCCTGAAGGTTCAGGGAACATTGCCTAAGTTGGGTCAGAAGACTGTAGGAGCCAGAAGTAGTTAATGTCTACAAGAAAAACAGCATTTGCTGGANATACTAACACCATTGCACAAGTGACTCACAGCAGCTGTGACAAGATTAAGCCAGCCAGAATGCCAGCCCTGAAGGGAGAGGATCTGAGGAGCTCTTGGTAGCTGCTGGCTGCTGATGGATAGATGAATTTCAGTTATCCTCATGGACATGGCCTGGAGAAGCTACCCATGCTCCAGTAGGTAGCCCTCCACCCTTGCATGTATAGGCAGCACTAAGTGGACTCTGGGTTCAACAGCAACAACGACAAACACATGAAGTTGAGGGTGGAAAATGGTGGAGGGGAAAGGAGAGAAATCAGGCAGCAAATGGGCTGGATTTGATGAAAACAGGACATATGAAATTCTCAAACAACAAAAAATAAGTAAAAAAATCATGTAACCTAAAAAATGGCTGTAGTTTCATTTCTTCCTTCTTAATTGTCTTTTAATGTATTTCTTTTTGACTGCTTGCTCTGGGTAGATGCTTCTGGAACAATTTTGAGCAGAACAGATGAAAACAAGAACACTTAACCATGTGTTAAAATTACATAAGAGGCTTTCTTACTTTCTGCTTTACTAGTTTTAGAAATGTCATACTTGGTAATTCATTAATTCATTAAATTTTCCAAATGGGGCTAGAGAGATAGATCAGTGGCTAACAGCACATTTTTCACTTGCTGAGGACCCAAGGTCTCTCTCTCATGAGTATAACATTAACTATGAGATTTAATAATTGTTTTATAGTTTGTGAAATTCACATCTATTACTAGTTATCTGACCAACTTTATCATGAAAGAAAANATCGACACAGCTTACATTTATCATATATTAATAAGATTATTCTGTTTTTCTTTTCTCTAGCTTACATTTATCATATATTAATAAGATTATTCTGTTTTTCTTTTCTCTACATTATATTTGTTTTTTTTTACGTGATTGACTTTCATGTATGGAAGCACCTATACATTTCTTGGAATGAAATATTCTTTCTTACAGTCTTAGTTACTGTTTTATTGTTGTGAAGACACACCATGACCAAGGGAACTCTCATAAAAGAAAGCATTTACTTAGAGACTTATAGTTTTAGAGGTTTAGTCTCTGATCATCATGGTAGGACATAGACACTGCACCTGGCTTAGGCTTTTGAAACCTCAAAGCCCACTCCCAGTGACACTGGATATAGTGATATAGATGTGGCCTATGTCAAGGCCACACCTCCTAATCCTTTCCAAACAGTTTCCCTACTTGGTGACTAAGCATTAAAATATAGGAGCCTATGGGGATCATTGTCATTCAAATTACCACAGAAACTATGTTTAAGCACTGAAGAATTTCTTTTATTTTTTGTATTGCTAAAAGTATATTAAATAGAGATATTGTCTAATTTTATTTCCTTCACATTTTTGACTGGATTGGTATCAGCAAATGCTGGCTTCACAGAATGAGTGAGGAAGGATTTCTTAGTAGTGTCTGTGTTCATAAGAAAAAGTGAAAAGCTTTAGGAAACTATAAAGTCAGTCTAGCTTCATTTGCAATCAGCAAATAGAGGAAATAGATAAGAAAGGTAGTGTGTGTCTATAGTTCCAGCACCCAGAAGGCTAATGGTGGTCTGGGCTATAGAGAGACTATGTCATAAAACACACACGCATACACACACACACACACACACACACACACACACACACACACACACACATATATACCACAATGAAAACAACACAAAGTTTCCATAACTGATGAATGGAAGGAACAATGTGTAAAGTTTATATTATGAAATATAACTTCCTTACAAAAAAGATTCTTCCACTGATAAGGCAAAATACAAACAGACCACAAATATAATATTCTCAGTGAAAGGAATAGAATCAATGATTACATATCCTAGGGTCTAGGTAAAGCCATTGTAACAAAGATTAAATTATGTGGACAAAAAGGTTAGTATTTTCCAGGGCAAGCAGGTGGAAGAACAGGACAACTTTGAAAACATGTAATAAAGATAATCATGGTAGGATAACATGAGTATACTTTTCACCAAATTGTATACACCATACACTAAAAGGTTTATTTATTGTTGTTTATAAATTATACATTAATTAGAAAAAGGAAGAAATAATGGGTGATATAAACATCTGTAGACATATTTAAATCCTCCAGCTTGGTCCCAGCTGGGAGTGTGATTCTTTCTCAGAAAGGTGAAATGAGGACCTACAGGATGTCCTCATGGGGAACATCCCCAGAGAGTTCAGTGAATCAATAACACCCAACTAGTTTATATACATTGTTCTCTGAAGTCCAACATTAGTTTAGAAGACCAGACTGCACGCTGGCCACCTTTGGTCATCATTCAGTCATCGGAATGTCAGTGCTCACACATACACACTGGCTGACTTCTGACCCAGAGATTTCCTAGGAATCTACAACCATGGTTGAGAAAANCACCCAAGATAAAAACTATACTGAACAACCTCAGAGAAGTGACCAGTTAGCAAGCTCTTCTGTGTCCCTTCTTCCNCTTGTGCTCTGCAGACACAACTCTGTGGATTATATGGGAGAGGCAATGTTATAATCTTTCTTTCACAAGTACGGAGGAAGTGAGAGAGCCCTCTAAGGACATAGGGAATGCATGGTAGCCTCATGCCTGAGGTGTTTGAGTGTTTTTTCTCTGGTTGTTGCTGCTTTGGAAAGTCCAGCACCTTTTGATTATTCCCTGACAGAGAGCCCCTCTGATGATACCCATGCATTACTCCATGGAAGGACTTCTCATTGCAAACACACTGCCCAGAACTGTCACTCTTCTTCAAGGAGCAAGGTAAGCTTCTATATTCAC
>LZPO01035159.1:59609-70407 GCA_001675575.1 Neotoma lepida
CATGTCCAAAGAGTTTATAACAATTCTGCTCTGCCATCAGTGTGTAAGAATATCAGCTATACCTTAATCTGGTTGGCATGTAGCATTGACTCTTAAATATGTCCCATCTGGAAAGAGTATCTCTTAGTAATAGTATATCATGATAGTTTTAATTTACATTTTATTATTTATTAATTAGCATTGCCAAAACAATGTTCATGCTTATCTGATGAAGTTTTAAGATTATTTAAAAACTTTTGCTAATTGTCTGTTCTGTCTTTTAGAATAAATTGATGGTTCTTCCCATCTTTATGTTGTTCTCAGTCTGTTGTTGTATTTTTTTTATGCAGCCCTTGAAAAATTCAGTAAGGCCATTTACAAGTATGTCAACCACTGGAAGGATTTCCCCTATCCCAGATTAGATGCTAACCGGCTCTCTGACAAGATCTTCATGTTGTTCCGGTACATAATGGAGAAATGGGCTCCCCAGGCCTCACCCATGAANGTGAGTGGAGCTTCAGACAGGCTCAAGTTGCATCCTCACCACCCAACGCTGGTTACACCCTATTTAGACTTTCATTGTAACACACACACACACACACACTCATACATATATATATATATATATATACATACATATATATTTCAAATTTTGGTGACCTTCTTTAGTTTCTTGTCTATACTTTAAGCTTTTAAAGCAATTTGGGTGGGGGGGGTGTTCAAGACAGAGTTTCTCTGTGTAACCCTGGCTGTCCTGGAACTCTTTCTCTCTGTAGACTAGACTGGATTTTTATGGCATTTTTCTTAAAAGAATCTTTGAGAGTTAAATCAGCAAATATGGAACTTTTTAAAATTTCTCTTTTTCTTACATGGTAANTTCAATTCTTGTGGGTCTGTCAATTTTTTTTATCAACTTCAAGTCACTGTTTAACCATTGTCCCAAAAGTTTCCTGAAAGACAGCACCATGCCAGATCCTCTTCCAGCTGATGGAGACGTATCAGAGACTGAACAGACCAAAGTCACACTCTGGTATTTCAATGTGTGAGGAAAACAAATAGATAAATGAGCGAATGTCAACTCTTCTATGTTTCATANATCATAAACTACGTTTAAACTGAATCATTAACTTGAGAAAAGCAATAGGTCCAAAAAATTCTCTGGTGTCTACCAATAACACAATTAGATAAATATCAACAAAAAATTCACTCAGCTGTGTGAAAATACTGCAATTCTTTATGGTGAATGAATTACAAAATACTTTCACATATATAATTCCATCTTTGTTTTGCTTAATATAATTTTTAATTAATATATATTTTAAAGTAGGCTAAATTATATCCTGTCTAGGTTTCTTCTTGCCGTCATATAAAAGGTTTAAGACTGGGTTTGTTCTCTAAGTCTGGGAACATCTGGGGTGGCTAAATCTTTAGCCAGTGCAACTTCTAAAGTATCTCTTCTTTGAGGCACCTACATCATAGCAAAATCCAGCACCTTCATTTCATGGCTATACACCTTGCTTCCCACAGGGCGAGCCAAACAAATGACCAAAAAGTTAAACAAAATAGTAGGGCTCACTTCACTTCCTGATGAGCTCTGCTAAGCCTGTAGCGTTGGAACGGAGCCTTATATCCCACAGCAGAATCAGACCCACTTCAGAGCAGGCTGGAGATGGGGTAACAGGCATGCTTCAGTGAGTACAGTGGAAGAAGGGGAACACTAGACCAAGGGCAGAAACGAATGAAACCAGAAAAGTCATTTCGGTCATGTAATGAAGAGACATAAATGTTGCACAAGATCTGGGACTTTTTCTTTTAAAGAATGAGATCTTTGAAACATTCTCATCAAGGACTTGAATATCAGGAAAATTATTCGGATATCAGTTTTAAAGATACACCAGCTAGATGTTTTAGATCCCTTTGTTGCTGATANGAAGCAACTTAGGGGAGAAAAGGTTTATTTTATCTTAGTTGAGAGAGACACAATCCAACACAAAGGGAAAGCATGTCTATAGGAAGCTCCAAAAGTGGCAAGATTTTGTGTATGCGCACCTGGGATTCCTCACATCACACCTTGGTGAACAGGAAGCAGAAACAAACAGGAAATGGGGCCATGCTACAAAACCCACCCNTTTTGAGTCATTTCCTCCAACANGGCTTCATCTCATGACTTCATTACACAGCNTTCTAGAACAGTACCACCCGGTGGAGACTGAATGTGTAAATACATGAGTCCGTGGAGGATAATTCAAACCTCAATGTCCTGAAGACTGCGTTCTTTGCTTCCTGAGCTTAATGAGCTCCTGGAGAATGGAATGTTTCACCTCCTCCTAGAACATGCTATTGTTTCACCTCCCTATAAACGACTTGTGTCTTGATGAGCTTCCCTGCAAAATGAAAGGTTGTAATCTCAGAGAGTGAACTGTTCTCTCACTAGAAACAACTTCCCTGCTGGAAGGGATGTTTTCTCTCCCCTTAAAACATCCTGTTGCTTTACACTTCACATCTTGTGTCTTAGCAAGCTTCCCTCCAAAATGGAAGGTTTTAATCTGGAGGAAACTGCTCTACAACATACAGTCATGTTGTTCATGCAGCACTCTTTACCTGTGCATTTTCCACAAAAATAGAACTGCTTCATTTCTAAAGGTGTTTTTTTTTTCCCTAAAGGATATTTTTGTGTTTATGGAGTCCCCAAGTCACTCAGTGCACTGAAATCTATACACAAAGCNTAGCACAGTGTCAACAAATGACCTTTGTTTATTGCCTCTCCAGACTTTGACCATAGTCAAGGTCTATGGCCCCACCATCAGCTTGCTGCTGCATCGGGAAGACTTTCGTGAATATGCCCTGAGCCAAGTTCCCTGGCTCCTGATCCAGTACAAAGACAAGGAGAGTGATTTCTACATCACACAGGTGAGAGGAGAGGCCCCATGTACAACCCTTCTGAGGACACTNAGTCTCCAGGACACTTGGGGAACTNAAACACCTGTTTCAGTAGCTCCACTTAAATCCTTTTGGGGATACAACAGACATACAAAGANTGTCACAACTGTTGATGGAAAGTCCAAAGGGGACCAAAGAACTGTCACTCCAAGCTGATGAGATCAGAATCACTAAGAAAACTTGTAACTGTCGTGAGGTTGGGTGTGTTCTTCTCACGAAATGTAGTCACTGGCCTTTATCTCTTGTGTGGCTGCTTCGCTGGCATCATCTGTCTAACCCACNAGTACTTCCATTTTAGAGTCTAAAGCAGATACTGACCGCAGCAGTCCTCTATGACACTGTCCTTCCCAAGAACCTGAGAAGATCCATCCTCACCAGTTTGCTCCACCAGGTAGGAAGTCCATGCTGCCAAGTCTGCTTGTTCAATTTGAACTATTTCTCTACTTCTGACTGCTGTCTACGCCCCGTTGTTGTTCCTCTCTCTTCAGTTCTGCAGAGTCCCAGAGCCTCCAATAAAGGAAAACAAAATCGAAGCTTCAAGCTGTTTCCTCATTCTAGGTATGACCCAGCATCTGGAGTGTTAATAAAAATGTCTCAAAATGACAAAGACAGTAGAGTGTGCTGTCACTGGAATTGCTTCCACACATACAGAATGTTCCTAAAGCTCACAGCATCCTCTGCCTGCCCTTCTACTCACAAGAATGCAGAATGAGTGGCATGGGTAGGGTGACCAATCGTGTCAGGCTGCTGGGACAAGGCNATTCCAGGTAAAGAGAATTATCTGNTACCAACCAGAAGATTTTCTAGAAAACCAGCATGAATTTCTCATCCAAAAGATAGGAAATTGCTATTTCTCTGAGTATATAAGATACTGTGATACTATCAAGTCCAAAGTCATGGTTGGTTGGTTGGTTTCATCCTTGGTCATCCCTTTGATTCCAAGCACTTCAGTAAAAACTTCTCTTTCCTCTTTTCCCTCCTTTTCTTTTTCTTTATCTTAACATCTTGTTTGTCTCCTTTCTGTCACCTGATAAATGTCTGGCACAGATTACAAAGGAGATGCCAAGGTCCCTGGATNGGTGTATAAAACCACATTTGAGAACAGTCTTTGGGTTCCTCTGAGAGCATCTCCCCCAGGTCATCTCTCCCATTTCATTGCATGGTTTTTATGTATTTTTATTTTTATGTTTTTATATATTTTTAACCTTTTTTTAATATTTATGGTTGTTTTGCTTGTGTGTATGTCTGTGCAGTGTGTGCAGGGCCCTTAGAGACCAGAGGACAGCATCAAATCACCTGGAACTGGAGTTACAGATGCTTTAGAGGCATCATGTGGGTGCTGAAAATCAAGCCAAGGTTTTCTAGATGAGCGTTCAGTGCTGTGAACTGCTGAGCAACCACTCCAGCCCTCTCTATTCTCTCCTAACTCTTCTGATTATGTGCATTCTTCGTCCCAGCCAGCCTAATTCACTAATTCACTTTACTCTGACAACTTCCAAAACAAATTGTCATCTCTCTAGTCAGGCATTGTATTGCTCTGTCCTGTAGCCCTCTAGTTTCTAGGCTGATGAGGCATCAGTCCAGTCTCTGGCTCCATCTTCAGTGTTCTCGCCATGCCCCTTCACATACCTCTTATCCTTTTCTTATAAGGGACACTAGTTCCTTTAAATTAGGACCCATTCTACTAGCCTTCTCTAGATTTTCTCTGCCAACATCCCTAACTTCCACTTGAGACCAAAGTCACAGGTATGAGCAGANTAACCCAGGCCCTGCATATTTCTAGAAAACAACCTGCTTACCCTATTTTGATTACTGCAGAAGCTGGAAGTCACAAAACCAACCACAGAGTGGCCTTGACAGTCCTCATGAAGAAATTCCTGTCTTCCCATTCACAAGTACCTTACCTAAGCAGAAAATGAGTTCTTGTATATATTGCATGCACATATTAAAATAACATAATGTGTAATTAATATATGCTAATATGAATTCTTTGAAGGAATTCTCATAAACTTTGTATTTCTAAACCTGCAGCTCATGCTAATCCTGCAGACCTGCTGGATTTTTTTGATGAACAAATAAGATGTACCAGTGAGGCTGTTCGAACAGGAATTTTAACTTTGTTGAAGTCAACTATCAATGCTGAGGGTGAGTATTAGAGACAAAGCCAGGATAGTTCACGTTATCAGCAAGAAGGTAACAGAGGCCCACAGTTCCCAAATCCTGTGCAAAGTCCCCTAAAAAGTGAAACTGTCTTCTCTTCTATAGTCTCCCCCATTGAAGCGGGCATTTTCAGTTACTTCTCTTTTTTGTGAAATTTACGAATGCAGTTCACTGAGGAAGAAAGAAAATTGAGGAACTAAATTTAAAATTTAATTATAAATAGTGAAGGGATATAGAATTCTCTACATTTAAAACGAGGTAGAATGTAACTAATTACTGTATCTCATTACTTCCAAAAATCACATTTTTATAATAGTGAGCATGTCTTTCAATAACACCTTTAATTCTAATTTTCCACTATATTTTTTTCTTTTTTTTTTGGTACAGTTAAAAATAATCATACATTATAAAATGGTTGATACCATAAATTCAGTAAAATATGAGAATTCATTTTTTCATAACACGGTAGTTATAAAAACCTAGTTGTTGAAAACTCAGCTGATAACAATACCAACTAGTCTTACGAATTTCACAGCTAACACACTGGGCGTAGTGTACTGAATACATGCTGGAATTTAATCTGTGATGGAAGAAACAGATATAACAGAAAACCAAAAGAGAAATTGTCATGGTTAATGATCAGAAGACAGATAGAAGGGGAATGAATAGCGTATGATGTTAACAACCAGAACCTTCCAATTTGTGACTTAATTCTAATGGGTTTTCACCAGTTCTAGATCATACTGTATTCCTAATGTGTCTGACCTCAGTTTCTCCTTTTGTCTTTCAGAGCCCAGGTTTAGGAATCACACAACTTCAATTGAAAAAACAGTCAAAGTTGTCATGAGTGACCTCAATGTAAAAGTAAGAAAGTTAATAGGTACTTTTATTTGGTTGGTGGTGGCTTTGGGAATGATTGGAATTATTCTGGATCGTTGAGGATCTAGTGTGAAACTTCTTTATAAATTGCTCAGTGATCAGTGACATTCTTAAAAGAACTCAACCCCCAAAGACAAATTACACCCTAATTTACATACAGTTCTAAGGCTTCCTAGTGGAACAAAAGACTTTTGCCCATCCCAACACTGCAATGTTCTTCAAATAGATTTTTTTAAGGTGCTTATAAAGATGTGGGCTAAAGAGATAGCTCAGTGAGAAAATGCACCTGCGGCTGAGCATGACAACCTGGGAATTAATTCTGGGGATCCATGCAGAGGAAAGAAAGACGCATTCCAGCAAGTTGTCTTTTTACCTCCACACATGTGCTGTAGCATGCACACACACATATGCACACACAAAATAAATAGAAATGTTTAAGAAAAACATGAGCTGAACAGGAACAACAATAGACATGCTAATCATAGAGAGAGAGAAGCTCAGGAGGCCTCAACCCGACACAAAGACCTATAGCAACTAAGGATTGCTGAGATCAGAGTAATAGTCTTCCCTGGGGAAGAGCACACCAACTGCTTATCCAATAATAAATGGTCAGCCCTGAAACATGCAAACAAGTAACATCCAGACAGAGCAGGTTATACAAACGTATTTAGTAAATACATATGTGTGTACATATGTGTGTAGCAACAATTAATGAAAAAAGAAGGCCATGAGTATGAAAAAGAGCAAAAGGAGATATATGAGAGGGTTTGGAGGGAGAAAAAAGAATGGGAAAGTGATGCAATTGTATTATCTCCAAATAAATAACTTTTTAAAAAGATAATGCATTTCCTCCCCTCCCCCCAAGAAAAAGCCATGAGTCTTTTTCTCAGCATAGATATCCTGTTTTTCAACCTAAGGCCATCAAGAAGAAGTCCTATAGGTAGAAGACTGCCTGGTGTTTCCTGTGTCCTGGTATTCAAGTTTTTCATGTTAGAAAAGTTTTAAGAAAAAAATAACAATTATTTTAATTTGTATCTGAAACAATACTTTGGAACCAAATCCTTTATGGAAGCCTTCAAACAAATTCTTCTAAGAGATTCTGAGTTAAATCATAGTAGCGTGAAAATGTATCTTTTTTACGTTCCCACCCTTGGATGGTTCATGTTGTTGACAGGAAATTGGAAGGTCAGCTTCTTTCTGTGAAGCAGAAAACATTTCAGGTTTATTACTCTTCCTCCAGGTAAGGAAGTCCACCCTTCTTCTCATCCAAACCATGTGTGAAAGGGGCTACATTGAAGCTCGAGAAGGATGGCCCTTGATTAATTATATCTTCTCCCAGTTTGCCATGTCCAACAGGAACCTGGTATGAGCACACTACAATTTTGACTATTGTCTTCCTTCAAGTAGAGTATACTCAATGGAGCTCAAAGAAAATTATGGTTCCCAAGCACAACCTCGGTCTTACCATTTTCCTTTATTATTTCTCTAAGCCCCTGGTTCTCTCTGGTCCCTTTCCCCTTCACTAATGTCATTTCTAACTGAAAGTGAACATACAGTAAGTTAAATCAGTTTTCTCTGGGGAAGGAATCTAGCTTTTGTGTTTTAGCCATTCCTCTAAGGGGCACTTTCAGGTGGGGACTTGATTGAGGTTAGGGATCAAGATCCCTGGGCCCCATGAGCCCTTTGGTTGAATCTACTGCCCCAGAGTCTGAAAACACACCAAAGTAAGGTTAAAGGAAGTTGTTTAACCTTTCTTAAAGGAGAAACCAACGAAATCTAACTCCCAAGATGATGGAAAGGAGGAGAAATCTATTCAAGAAACAAGCCTTGAGGTCTTAAAATCTCTGGACCCATTGGTGATTGGGATGCCCCAGGTAAGGGACTCTCATTACCACTTAAGTTACTGTGATCACCTGTTTAGGGAGCTGCTCACTTCTGGGTAAAGACTTGAGTTCACAAAAGGTGTATCCTTAGTTTGTTTGATATTCTGTAAGAGTTGCAATTTGATGCTCAGCATATAACAGAGAGAGGTTTCTCAAAACCAGATAAACTTTATAATTAAGGCAATGGGTATGAATTACTTACATGTAGACAGCACACTGTAGTTCATAAGATCTCTAACATGCATCTTCTCATCTTATCCTAACCTACTTAGAATATTGCAAAGCAGAGAGAGTAGTTTTAATGTACCCAAGCTCAGAGCTCGTTGGAGACCAAGTTAATCTGAGCGTTAAAGAGAGGCTCCTGAGAAACTATTTTTCTTGAGCAAAATCATCTGAGAATAGATTTTCATGGCTCAGAATCCTTGGCAGAACCAGCAGACAATCAACAGTCTCTCCTCCTCCAGTTGTTGTAGATCTGAGGCTAGCATGTAGTTCATGAGTTATTTGGAATATTTGCTTCAAAAGCATATTTTGAAGCCACATCCTGCACCTAGTAAATCAGCATATCAGAGTTTACAACTGAAAAAGTGCCAGTATTTCTGGTGCACACTAAAGTTTGAAACCTTCTGATCAAGGAGTCGGTAAAGCAGACAACAATGACATCCCAGAACTTCTAAGGGAGCCTAAACCTTACAGAATCTGGTATATCCGACTCTTGCCTTGTGGTTGATGAAGTATGAAAATGTTAATCAAAGGCTAAATACAGAGAAGATTCAGAACTAGGGAGAGTGACAAGGAATGGTAGAGCACAAGGACTAACAGCAGCCCAACCATCCTCTCAACTTTATCCTCAATAGGGGCAGGCTCACTTCAACACTGGAGTTTGGGAAAATATGTGGGGTAATTTCAGTTGTCGCTTTGACAAGAAGAACCCTGGCATTGTCAAGGAAGACAAGAGAGGCAGCCGTTGCTCAAAATGAAGAATTTTCCTGCTCCAAAGTCAAGAAGCAACTCCAGGGAGAAACACTCACCCGCCCTCACTACGATTAGTGGTCAAACATGAATGTGCAGACATTTTATTTCTTGATTTCTCTTAGACTTGACCTGAAGACTGCATTAATAACACAAAAGAGACAGGTTTCTAAAACAGAGGGGGAAACATAAGTGAATATGCTTTCTATGCTTTCTACAGGTGTTATGGCCACGAATCCTGACTTTTGTGGTACCCGAAGAGTACACAGGCACACTAGAGCACCTGTTTAACATCATCAGAATTCTGCTTATGGCAGAAGAGAAGAAGAAGCATGACATCCAGGAGTCGACAGCACTTGTCATCTCGACGGGAACTGGTTCGTATGCCATAAATAAAGCAAAACGTTTCTGTTCTGAGAAATTCATTTCAGAGTGTCTACCAACCACACTTTGAGCTCACACCCAACCCCGATACAACTTTTCCTGGCCCCCTATGGTGATGATGAAAATCGCTTTCTCTCTCTAGTGAAACTTCCTTCACCGCAGCAGCTACTGGCCCGACTTCTGGTGAGTTACAAAGAACCAACGTGGGATAAATTTCAGCTGATAATATGGACAGTTCCAGTTAAAATTCTGAGAAGAACTGCCGAAACACCCTAAAAGAAACACTAAAATGGAATGATGAATAGCCTGCTCTGCTTGTGATTCATGAAAATGATTACTGATAAGATTATCTTCTCACTCTGAAACGCTTATTAAAACTTAATTATTTAAAATGAGCACAGAATGCCGGTTCAGATCCAAGAAGAGCCCCCCAAATTAAAATTAAAACAAACATGTCCTGAATCTCACCCATAAGTACCATCAAACAAATCTCATACCTACAGTCTGTATTTCACTTCTCCCTATCTGGCCACCTATGTATCACTTAGGCAGACAATATTCTACATGTCCTTATTTAATTAATAATTATATACTAGTGTTGATCCTTTCCGTTAATTTTTCTGTTGTTTCCATATTTTTAAGCTTTATCCTTAGGAGGGAAAAAAATGAAAGGATTGTCTAAATATTACCTTTGCCCTTGAATAAGTATGAAGAGACTTGGGTTCTTTGTTAAGGGAGCATTCAATTCAGGAATGGAAAGAAAGCAGAATGATAAGACAAAGGCAGCTAGGCCTGCTAAATACATCCTTACTTGGTGTTCATGTTCTCCTCTGCCTTTAGGTCATAGCTATGCTGGCCAGTTTAGGGAAACTATGTGGGGCTGGCGCAATAGGACTTCTGAAGATGGCGCCTGAGATCATCCATCCTAATCTGGTAGACATGTGGAAAACACGCTTGCCTCAGCTCCTGAGGCCTCTTGAAGGTATGAGGGAGTGTGGTTGGGTCTTTANGCTNGGAGGCAAGACCACAAGGAAATGATGCAGTGCCTATATGTAAATCCATAAGGCAAAACTGCCCGGTTAAGGCAATTAAGGCAATGAGCTTGATAGGTAGGTATCTGTTTTGTTTGCTTTGTTTTGCTTGGCTTCTTACCCTCTAGTTCTCAAATAGTTGTGGTGATTAGAATGGGACTGGGGGCTTTACAGGAACTTCTATCTTTATTCTGACCTTTTCCCTTATGTAGAAACGTTGTCCTTTGCTATGATCTAAAAAGTCGCTACCTGCTGATGTATACCTCTAACTCTAATACTCAAGAGGTGGAAATAATCTTGTTCAAGGTCATTCTCAGCTACATAGTAAAGTCTGAGGCCAGCCTGGGCTACATGATGAAATAAAAATAGGGCCTGGGTGATGTCTTGGGGGGTAAAGACACTTGCCACAGCCTGAGTTGGGTCTCTGGAACCTGCATGATAGAAGAGAAACAACACACAAGAGTTGTCCTCTGATCTCCATCTGTGTATGGTAGCATGTGTGCATGTACACACACACATATACACACATACACATACACACACACATACACACACATATACATATACACA
>LZPO01035160.1:4534-19202 GCA_001675575.1 Neotoma lepida
TGCTTACAGGAACATGTCAACATGGCAAACTCCATGAACCTGCCAATTGCTTGGGAGTGGAATGGCTGCACCCTAGAGAAAGAAAAACTCTATACGGATTATGTTCCATGCAGACGGCAAAGTAAACCCAGCCGAGCCAAGGAGAAAGTCCCCTGTAGTCTTTAGGAGAGGTCAAGATCACAACACTTAGAAAGTGTTTACAGTGAGCACTGGAACTACAGGTCAGAATCACCCATAAGCCAACCAGCGCTGTTCTCACCCTGTTGATAGATGAAGAGACTGGGGTCCAAAGAAACCNTGTAACTTGCCAAAAGACACAGTCATGAACTTGAGTCAGACCACCTGACTTCAGAGCCCTAACTACTATTTCACCTGCAAAGATAAACATTTAACCGTGTTTATCTGCTTATAAATTCACTCAGTACAATTTCTTCACTTTTAATTGAACTTTGAGAAATTCTAAAAAAGAGAAACCACACCCAGATTTCCAAAATAAGAATGCACTCAAGTGGACTCCAGCCACTGCTTACCCGTCATTGCCCAGCATACTCAATGCCAGCAGAGGTGACACTCAGGGGTTCACAGTGGCCCCAGTGTTGCTGTCTCTACACAGTTTAGTTCAGGTATAGATGGTCTAGACTGTGCCCATGTGGACTGCCAGCAGTGTTGACTAGTGAGCATCTCCACACCTTTTGGAGGAATTACCATGAACTCAGGGTGGGAAGTTATTGCTGTATTTACTGAGAAACTCAAAGTCTATCAGCATCTGTCTAAAGCAGATGGTGTCCCTGAGTGGGAATGGCAGTGGCCACAGAGAGAGAATCTGTCCTACTCAGACAGAAAATAGTAGTGTGTGTGTGTGTGTGTGTGTGTGTGTGTGTGTGTGTGTGTGTGTGTACAAATGTCAATGTCACTAGTTTGGATTAAGTTGACAAATGAAAATCTCGGAGAAGCTGTTCATGTCATAAGTAAGCAGCCACCCACCCTACATGTCACAGTCCCACAAGATGTTAAGTCTAGTGTTTTGATTCCCAAAACAAATGTGATATTGTCCATCCTAAAACACAAGAGCTGTATTTTCAATGAATCAAATACCAAAACCCAAACCCCGGCTGTAAAACTGGCTTCTAAAAGCTTTTCTAAAATCTTAAGAAAGTATACTGTGGGGTGAGATACCCCCAAGAGGAGTAACGGGCAGGACTTCGAGTCTTCTAATTTTAATTTTCTTCTTTGAACTTGTCCTTCTTAAATGTGAAGACATCACATTCTATAACAAAGTTAAATGTCTCATCTGCAAATTAAAAAGGCTTAAATGATGGTAAAAATCATTACTAGAATTACTCATTCTTTGTTAAAATAACTTCTAGGACTACACTGAATGTTACCAGAACTTATTTGGCTTATAAGACTATTCAATTTTCATTCTAAGGATAAACATTTACCCATTTGCCTCTATTGCAAATTATTCATGAAATTCTTCCTTCAACTTAAAGAGGCAACTTACATATCATACAATGGAGCGGCCCTGGTTCAGCTATTCCCTGGGGCATTTGCTTAAAAAAAGAAAGCCCACAGTGAACCCCAGCTTTGCTCCCTACAATAAGATGGACTGACAGGCTAAGGCAATTAAACATGCTGTAAATGCTTGAATATATAATTTTATTGTGGGCTCTTAGTACTGAAAAGTCCCTCATAAGATAAACTCCTGATGTGTGAAAACTTCTCAAATGTTAAGTCAAAACTGTGCAGGCTGCTTGCTGTCATTCCCAGTAAGAGGAAACCGCTAGGGAGATGTGCCCCACATTTGTGAGGCACACACAGCTCCACACCGCTCCTAACTTGGGTGGAATATGGGCTACTGCAGAACAGCCTTCCTTTCCCATGTCTGGTCTGAAGTCAAACAACACTGATGTTTCTNCAAAACNTGGAATTTTATACCCCAAACAGATGTGAGCTGTTATTCTAAAGTGCTTTATAGATGAAGGAAATGAACAGCTATACTCAGAGGCCTTCTATTCCAAAATAAAACATACCCATTTTATTGCACCAAAAGTTACAAAATGGGTCACTGTTGTGACCTGTTTAATGCCTCTATTTAAGATGTTTTGTTTGAGTGAGGTTGTTAAGACCCAGGACACTAATAAGTAAGCAGTAATAAACCCAGCTACCATCAAAGAGGCAGAAGCAGGGGACCCTGCTGCAATTCAACATGGATTCCACTCAGTAACAAGCAGAGAAGCAATTCTATCCTAGAGTGTATGTGAGGATCCTGAGTGAAACAGAGAAAATGAAACTCGGGGGTCCCTATAAGAAGTGCTGGCATCACTAATGACAGGACAAATGTACATGGTAATATCCTAAGCAAGACTTATCTATCCCCAAGTACTGGACTGCAATTATGCCTGAATTCAATCAATGCTTCTAACCTTATGATCGTAAGATAAATAACCTTATAGTATTTTAATAAACAGCCAAGTGATTTATAACCAAGGGGCTATCATTTCTAAGGTATCATTTACCTCTATAATTTGACTATTCAATAGAACAATCACATAACAAGATACTTTTTTTTAAACTAAGTAATGGTAGATTGTAAGCTACAATGAATACAATGTGAATGACCTAGGGAGCCACCTAAGGAACAAGAAATTATACTTTAAGAGTGAATGTTATTACACTTGGCAACAACTCTGNTTATAAGTTCAAGGAAATGTTAAAATTCCAAGTTGTAATGGTTAGTCCTAATTGTTAGCGTGGTCAGACTTAAACTCACAATGGAAACAAATCCCTGGCTTGTCTGTGAGGGATTATGTGGACCAGGCTAGTTGTAGTAGGAAGATGCACCCTACATGTGGGTGGTATCATTCCATGGGCTGGAGTCTTAGACTCAGTAAGAACGGGAAAATGAACTCTGGGCAAGCATCCACAGACGGCAGAGTTCTCACAGCCAATGAGGGGGGTAGGCAGAGGAGGGTAGTCAAGGTAACCCAATCCCCAGAAGCAAATTTTCAAAATAACATAAAATTTAAAGTTTTATACATAAAGCTACTCAAGACTTCCCTAGCACTGACTGACAGAAAGTACGCTAAGGTGGCCCTTTAGAGAAAGCAGCTTCAGAAGGGGACAAACACAGTTGAGACTCATCTTATTCCCTCCCCTCCTCTCCTCACTTCTCCTCTCCTCTTTTGCAGCCATTTTTCTGATAATGATGGTTTCCTAAACCATACTTCTTTATTTATTCTGAGACACAGTCTCACTATGCAGCTCTGGCTAACCTATAACTCACAATGTAGACCAGGCTGGCCTCAAACTTATAGAGATCTACCTGCCTCTGCCTCCTGGGTTCAGGGAATAAAGTAGTGTGCCATAATGCCTGACTGGTTTCCTAAATTCTTAAAGAATAAGTAAATGAAGAGTTTCAAGCTAACCAAACATAGCAAAGATTCCCAGCTAACAGTGACATCACTTATATGGACGCACTCTTTATCGTTATACTAAATCCTCTCCTGCTTCCTTCCTGACACCACCTCTAACCTCTCCAAACAGCTCAGTGGAATTAAAGTACTTTTGGAAGTGGTGCTATTAAAATAAACCGACAATAGTGAGCTAAGCAGTAATGTATCCTTGAGCAATTTATAGACAATAAAGGGAAGAAAGAGCAGATGGTGGAGCAGACACAAAGCCAGCAAACTAGAGAGGAGCAGGCAGTGCACCCCATCTGTTCAGTATCAGCCCATCCAGAGTCCTGGGCAAGAGTGCTCACCAAANTCCACATAAATGAGTGGAACAAAGAAGAGGGAAGAAGTGATGAGAGGAAAGACGGTTAGTTCAGAGTTCAGGTAGACTAGAACCCACATCCTCGGGCTGACAGTTCAGGGAAGGGCAATTCACTATGTTTTTGTTTGTTTGTTTGTTTGTTTTTTCGAGACAGGTTTTCTCTGTGTAGCTCTGACTGTCCTGGAACTCGCTCAGTAGACCAGGCTGGCCTCGAACTCACAGAGATCTGCCTGCCTCTGCCTCCCAAGTGTTGGGATTAAAGGTAATTATGGTTTTACTTGTGAGAACAGTGTTTGGAAAGCAGTATGTGAAAGGTAAGTCAGTATCAGTTTCATGCAAAAGAGAAAATATAAAACAACAGGTCTCAGTCACTGTATTTGCTGGTTAAGCCTACAGGTCAGTAATAAACCCATCCACACATCTCAGAAAACTTCTATTACACAGACCATACTGTATGTGGAAGTTTAAAGACAATCCAGCAAGTGATGGTCTCAAAAAATAACTTAAATACTACACAAATGCCATTACCTAAAAATAAGAAATTCTCAATGATTTGATTTCAGTTTTCAGATCAGGCCCATGGGGCTAGAGATCACGGAGAGTGAGACGGTGAGCAAAAGAGAGAGAGCAAGCTCGCCTGCTTAGCACTTATGAAACCCTACATTGTGTCCCAGTACTGTAAATAAATGCATAAATAAGAAGGGTGGGTCAGATGGCTCAGTGGGTAAAGGTTCTTACTGTACAAGCCTGGCAGGCTGAGTTTGACACCCAGAAACCCCCAGAACCCACATACAGGTAGGTGGAGAGCGTTGATTCCACAAAGTTGTCCTCTGATCTCCAGACACATGGTATGATATATGCACACAAGCACCCACACACAAAAAAATCAATTTTGTAGACAAAAGTTTGTCCGATTCCGATCCCGCCCGGCTCCCACGGCGCTTAGACCCAAATAAACACACAGAGGCTTATATCATTTTTAAACTATGGCCCTGGCAGGCTTCTCGCTAGCTAGCTCTTACATCTTAAATTAACCCATTTTATAAATCTATGTCGCCACGTGTTCCACGTGGCTTTACCTGTGTGCTGTTACATGTTGCTTTTTAGGTGGCAGAATGGCGTCTGCCCCTGCTCTGCTCTCTGCTGCTCTCCCCCTAGTTCGAATGTCCCGCCTAACCTTATTCTGCCTCACCACTGGCCAAACAGCTTTATTTATCAACCAATCAGAGCAACACATTTTTAGAAAGACATTCCCATCAATTTAATAAAAAAATGAATTGGAAAAATAAGTTGAAATGAGGCCTGCTTCCCTGATCAAGTCTTCCTACTCCAGTTACCACTCATCTATAATTCCTTCCCTGGGGACCTAGAAACAATGTCAAAGTGATGTGGAAATCTGAAACCAGACACCAACGGCATAGCAAACACATGCATCCTGGAAAAGTCATAAAAATATCCAAAAATAATTATATCCTTAATATCCAAATGACTAAACAAATTCATTTTTAATGAAATACAACTCTGAAGAAAAAAATTGCAACATGGCACTTGTACAACAAACATCTGCAGATTTCCTGGGACATTTGGGGGCTAGGGGAGAAGTAAAGATGGGTAGAGAGGGTACATTCTCCTACTCACTGCATTCAAATTAAACCATGCCTGTCTNAAATGTCACACTGGAAGGGAGGCAAGAATAAGGGGCAAAGAACAGATTTACTTTGTTAGCAGATGTTTCTCCTCTGCATAGTACCTTGTCCCCATGGAAGAGTAAGTGTACACTATAACTGGCTCAGTTAATAAAATAGCCATGCATCCAGCTATTTCCCTCTAAAACCTCATTTACTGTATGTACCAAATGGACAGGGTATATAAACTCACCTTTCCTTGAAACTTACATTTTGTTATGTTCACATTTGTTTTTGTTTAACATGTGCTTTAAGTCTTGTACAAACTAGAAATTCATGTATGTTCTAAGAGAAACACTTTTACTAGGACTGTAGAAACAAAGGAGACCAAGACAAGCAGAGCTGGTGAAGGAAACATACAGTTGAAAGGAAGCAGGGCAAAAGAAGATAACGCCAAAGCCAGTTTAATGTAGGTGGAATTTTCCTGTCCCAACCGCTCCTAAATAGCTGGCAGATGCTTCCCAAATAACTGACTTGGAGACTTAATATAAATTGTAAATGCTCGGTCGATAACTCAGGCTTATTACTAACTCTTACATATAAATTAATCCATATTTCTTATCTATCTATATTTTGCCACATAGCTCATTGCTTGTTACCTCATTTTCTATGCGTCCTGCTTCCTGGGCAGCTGGCTAGGGTCCTCCTGACTCTGCCCTTCTTCCNAGAGTCCTCTGTGTCTGGCTATCCTGCCTGGCTACTGCCCTGTCAGCTTTTTATTAACCTATGAGAGTAACACATATTTACAGTATACAGAAGGATTATTCCACAGCATTGGTCATGGTCAGGTAAAAAGCTAAACAAAGAAGTTAAATTCAAAGATCTCTTTCTAAAGGAAAAATGAGGGATATGATATAGAAACAATAGGATAAAAGGGTAGATTATTGAATCCACTTTAATCCAAAAAAACAACTATTAATCTTAAATATTTTACAATGGTATGATTTTGGTGTATTGATACAAANTTAAAATTAATTTTGTCATAGTGTATGCATATTTCTACTCTTATTTAAGGTATTGTGTTTATGCAGCTCATTTAAAAATATAATGTATAATTAAATATCAATTAATAGTCAAACTTAGTCATGTTAGACATGTTTTCAAGTTCATGTATTTAGATAGTCTTCAAACACTTCAAAGAACTACAGAATATGGCATTTAATATGTTTAATAACTTAAGGCTTTCCATGAAAGTGGGACACATATCCTCCCAGCAGCACCAATCTACTTCAGAGAAGATGATGGGCATCAAAGAAATTCCATATGGAGTTTGCTTTCTTTGTGGCAAAAGCTAGCCATGTGGGCAAAGAAACTGCCCTTGCCTCAATTACTNACAGTATACTGTTCAAACTGNACCAGCAGGATGCAAAAGAAAGCAACTACCAAACTTTGCCAAGACAAGGTAGGACANTCCTTCAAAATTCCCTGCTTCTCAGAAAAGTCTGTCAGATATACTAGGCCTGTGGGCCAAAGACAGATGCCCCAACATTACAGNAGAACTTTGGGAGACTGTCCAGTCGGAAAGATATTCCTATCATTAGTTAACAGTTCACCCTTCTGGGGTCTTTGATGGTGTTGAAGATTAGATAGTTATAGTTTTCCTTAGTTATGATAGAAGGTAAATTAGATACAAAACTTTGAACTCACAAAGATAAGATAGATGACAGAGTATTTTCTTTAATTTTGCCAAATACAAATAAACTAGACATTGTAACTATAATTCTTACTTAATAACTGTTTTTTGTTATATATAGTTTTACTATGTTAAGGTTAAAATGTTCCTTTTTAATTAGACAAAAGGGGGGAAATTCTGTGGAACAATCCTTCTGTATACTGTAAATATGTGTTACTCTCATAGGTTAATAAAAAGCTGACAGGGCAGTAGCCAGGCAGGATAGCCAGACACAGAGGACTCTGGGAAGAAGGGTGGAGTCAGGGGGACCTCANCCAGCTGCCCAGGAAGCAGGACAGGTAGAAAATGAGGTAACAAGCCATGAGCCATGTGGCAAAACATAGATAAGAAATATGGATTAATTTATATGTAAGAGCTAGGTAGTAATAAGNCTGAGCTATCGACTGAGCACTTATAATTTATATTAAGTCTCCGAGTCAGTTATTTGGGAAGCGGCTACCAGTTATTTGGGAGCAGGCGCTTGGGACAGGAAAACTCTGCCTACAACTTAAAACTTCCATATACTTCTCTTAAATAGTCATGTTTAGGACACCTGTCTTTCGTACACAACCCTATGGAGTGACTTGTNCACACTGAGGCTTGAAAATCACTGAGATAATGTTGAGTATANAATAAAGCAACTGTAGGGCTGTGCATACTCAAACCATTCTCTTTTAAGATGCTAACAAATGGGCTGATGGGGCAGGGATTCAAAGAGAATGCCTGGCCTGTGGAGACCCAACTGTATTACTCCTTAGCAGTAATATGTGCTCACAGGTCTACACTTTGCTGTAAGCTGCATGCATTGAGCTGTACAAGATGCCAGCATAGGGCCTGGCCCACAGCAGGTGTGTAAGACTGAAGTCTGGCTCACTAACTCAAAAACCACATGCTATGTTCTGAAAGCTGCACAAAGGGCCAGTCAAGTGCTTCCTTTGTTTCCAGACTGTTCTTTATTGCTGTGGCCTCCCAAAGGACCAAGCTCCAGGCACCCCTGCAGAGTTCCACTTTATAAAGTGCTAGGCACCTAAGGGCCTTGGGTAAATTAGAAAACAACATAATGTTACTCTATTGTAACATGGCTGAGGCAACTAAACATGGAAGACAGTAAGCTTGGCCTTGCTGTCAGGAATGAATCAGATGCCATTGTGTTTTGGGCCAGAGGGCTGTGGGGACCTTGAGCATGGAAAGGACATTGCTCTTTGTGCTGTTCCTGTCACCTCAGCTGACCCAGGGTAACAGTCAAAAAGCAATGAGTCCACATGCAAAACAGGAGGAAATGCAGCATTCCTACAACAGCCATCTATGAGCTCAGGAGGAAGCACAGAAGACACTGAGCAAAACGAAGGGCTGGGGACTGGTCCCCTGATAGGGCCGGGGACTGGTCCCCTGATAGGGCCGGGGACTGGTCCCCTGATAGGGCTGGGGACTGGTCCCCTGATAGGGCTCATAACCATATGAGTCAGCATGATTAAACCTCGTGCCCTGTCTCTTATACACATCTAGATGTGTATAAGAGACAGAGTGTCAGAAGCTAATGGAGACAACATGGCGCCATGGTAATAACACCCACACCTCGTTCCTGTGGCAAAACTGTTTTCTCAACAGTTCCCTCCAGTGCCATCTCACTCCTCAAGCCACGCACAAGCCACGCACACGCAAGGCCTGTGAAAGACTCAAACCGTCCTAAGGTCTCGACGTATCAACGGTGTGTGTGGTTTCCAGATTCTGTGAAGAAAGGGAACTTGGAAACCATGGCGGCACTGTCCTCATAAGCCCCTAAAGAAAGGACAAAGTTTAAATACTGGCAAAGGGAAGTCCAAATTACAAACACTGATGGTACTTCATGAGCAATGAAATATATTCTAGAACTGTGAAGCTGTCCGCTATTCTGGTGTCAGTATGATTTGTAGTTATGAGCAGAACAAAGAAGAGCTGTATAGTCATCTCAATGGATACACAGAAGGCTCTTCAAAANACCATACATTTATCATGAAACACATACATACACAAAACTATGAACAGTAAGGAACTTTCCTCTTTAAGAAATAAGATTAAGGGCTTTTGCCTTTCTTGTCTTATCTCTCTTCTTGCATGTTGTCTGTCTGTCTGTCTGCCTGCCTCTCTTAAGTCCCCACTCCGAAACTGCTTTTCACTCTTTCACTNCCCCCCCCACCTCTCACAATAAACCTCTTACACTAGGGAAAAAAAGATGAGGAAGGGCCAGCATGAAGGCTCAGAGGATAAGATGCCTGCTACCAGCCTCGATGACCTGAGTTTGATCCCTGGGACCCAAAATGGTGGAAGTAAGAACTACCTCCATAAGTTATCCTCTGACCTACACATGCGCGCACACACACATACATACATACACATTGTAGTATGCACTTACACATGAGCATGCACACACAAAAAAATTAAAGAAATGTAAAAGCAATTTCAAATAAAATTAAATTTGAAAACATGCATAAGACAGCAACAGCTATTATAACACTAACTGGCAAAAATCCCTGCACNTGCCTTTGACAAGAGACTGGGAACAGGGGAAAGATGTTCAGAGCCACCACTTCTCTTCATCATCACACTGGAGGGCTGAGCCAGAGCAGACAAGCAAGAAAGAAGTGAGGTGATTGCATAATGGAATGGGAAAGTTCAAACTTATGAAGACTGTCAACACCAGTTGCTGCCAAGGGTATGGACAACTAGAGCCCTCATGTGGCTGGGAGAAGTCTAATGTGGCCCAATCACGCTGGGAAATTGTTTCATCCTGTTGTTTTGTTTTTGTAGACAAAGCTTCCCCATGTAGATCAGTCTGGCCTAGAACTTGCAATCCTCCTGACTCAGCCTCATTCTACAAGGTCNTGTGCTCTTCAGAAGAACTCCCTGCTCCTCTGCAGCCCACTTCAGACAGCACATTCTACAAACCCCAATCTAGCCCCACTTCCAGCTGCATTTTCTAATGACCCTGTATACACAAATTCAACCAATTTATGGTTTTGTTTTCTTGCTAATCTGTTTTTTTCTCTCTTGCTAATCTATCTTTGGTTACTTTAATTTTGGGCCCTCAAGCACTAATCTGAGTTAAAGAAAAGGTTTTTCATTCCCCAAGAGACATAAAATATGAGGCAAAATAAAATTGACCTTATAAATGAGCTTTGGTAGCCAATACCAAATACCAATACCAGCTCTTTGCGTTATTTCTTCTTACATCAGAATATTTTTATTAATCCAATGTTGATTTTTAAACATGACTTTAAATTAGTTGAGGCCTGTTAACAGCATGACATTAAAATCTAATGTGGTCTCTCTCTACTCAGCCCTTACAACCTCTCCATCTCTCAGACCTGTCTTCTGCCTCACAGGAGAGGCCTGCTGACACAGAACAGCCAGAGAGAGGGAGGAAGGAAGATGGCCATATGTGCTCAGTGTTCAGAGGGGTACTACAATGCACCCCGATTTCAACATCTCATGTCAGTAGAAATTTTTGCACAGAGAGGAGTTTTATCATACCATGTCTGATTATTTTGTAATTGGTGTTATGATGCAGTATAAACAATAATAATTTAAAAAGAAGACAAGAAGGGTTCATGAGGGAATTCCATATCTGCTTCATAAAACTTGACAAGGAATGTATTATGAACAGTTTGACCAAAATGGTTTATTGATAAATGCTTTCCAATTATGAACAGGTACCCCTAGAAAACTGACATGGACACACACACACACAGAGAGAGATAGAGAGAGAGAGAGAGAGAGAGAAATCCAAGTTGTTACTGATAAATTGCTTAACACAGACTGAGTTCTGAGCTACACGCTGGCTTAGAAGTTAGTCATGGCAGAAGTATAAAACTTTAAATTCGAAGTCAGCATTCGTTTGCCAACTCTTATTTGTTATTAAAACCACATGTTGGCACTGAGGCATTTTATGGTTCATTTGAAATAAACATGCAGAAAATTATGGGAGACAAATAGAACCCCAGAAAGTCTGTTAAAGCAAGACACTCATTCCAACACCACCTCTGTCACCAGGCCTCAGGATGCCTTCACTAAAGGCATGTGTGGTGGAAGGGGCTTGTGCTAAAAAGAAAACTGCACTGTAGTGATGAGATCAGAACTGTGGCCAATGTTTATTTTTATCCTAGAAACTGGAAAACATGGATCTCATTACTTGTTCAATGAGAAGATGTATTACAACATTTTAAATATCTTCAACTACTAATATCAAATTGTACAGGGTAAGTGTCCTATTTAACAAAACTAAAATGTATCTTACACTAATGAGCTAATATTAATAAAGAAGATTCCCTTCTTGAAGGATTCTTTGCTATGTCCTCACTGCAAATACAGGATCATCTCAAAATGCCCCATCCCTTCCCACAACTACCTTCAAAGTTCATCTGTGACAACAATGCAAACACTCTAAACCAAGTGTACCCTGGTTCATTTGGTCTGGTTTTTTGAGACAGGGTTACAAGTAGCTCACGTAGGCCTTGAGCTACGTACCCAAATCACCTTGGGGTAACTAAGGAAGAAGACCCTTGCCAGGCATAGCTCTTCAACACTGGACCGCCAGCCTTTACAGTGAGAACTAAGTGCCTCAGCCAGAGCCCTGCTGCTTGAGTGCTTGCTTAGCATGCCCAAAGCCCCGGGTTTGAGCATCAGCAACACATCGAACTGGAGAAACTGAGCCAGGAAGATCAGAAGTTCCACGTCATCCTTTGTATACTGCAGCTAGCTTGGATATAGAAGACCCTGCCTCAAAAAAGGAAGAAAGGGAGGGAGGGAGGAAGGAAGAAAATATAAAAAATAAATTTCTCTTCACTGCAAATGATCCAGCAGCACAAAGCTATGTTCTCCCTGCTAATTCCGAGCTCTAAATGGCAGGCCACCACTGAATATGACACCACCAAAAAAGTGGTCAGGAACACGAAACCGACAGAATATCGCAGAGAAAACATTTTAACCGAGAGTAAACTTTTGCTGCTCTTCCCACTACCCTGTAAATCAAGCAATCCCCGGCTTGTGTTCTCCGCTCTTGTTACCCTCTGTGCCTCAGCCCCCACCTACTCNACTGGCACATGATTNTAATCAACAACACTTTAAAGAGCTGCTACTGATTGCTAAGTNTTATGATCTATAAACAAGTGAAAGAGCTATAAACCTGTCTATTGACAGGATTCTCAGAACACATACCCAACAAATGAGCATCACTCCAGGTGGGGGCTAGAGCTGGGAGAGTGCCTTCCAACAAGGGACAGCATCCAAATGAACCAAGATCTACAGCTTCTCAGGATGCTACAAGGACCAGCAAAGCACCCCAAATGGAGAGAATTANCATGCTTCATAATCACACACAAGCCTGGTTCAAACACAGGNGCAGGATCCTAGCCCTCATGTTTCCATTTTAGGTAGGGCCTGAGAACTTGCCTTCATTTTCAATGTCAGCTGATGTTACGCTTTGTCCAGAGACCACATCTGCAGAATCTCTGTGATAAGCAGAGGCTCATGGCCTATTTGGAAAATCCTAGTAAGATTGAAGCATATGCTGGCATTCATTTAAAGTAAGTTAGATGTGGTGCATGCCTGTAATGGTAGCACTTGGGAAGGGAGGAGGAGGGTCAGGAGTTCCAGGTCATCTCACCACAAAGAAAGTTTGAGACAGCCTGGACTACATGAGATCCTGTCTTCTTTTCAATAAACATAAAAAGTGTTGTTCTTCCTTACAAATGTTTCCATCACACTGGGTTTTTTTAAATGTGTGTTTCATTTTTAAAATCATGGCTACTGAGAAAGAAGTGACCAGTGCTGCCACACAAATCCCTAAAGCACAGCACAGAAGTGAGGACAACTGGGGTCNTATCAGACTAAGANACAGCAAGAAAGCTATTAGTAAAGAAACTATGAAGGCAGTCTTGGAAACCATACATCTCATAAGAGGTTAGTATGGGAATGTGAAGTGTCAAACCCAAACCTAGTGTGTGCTGGACCACTGAGCTACAGTGCCAGTGANTGTTTTNTCGTCAATGTTGTCACTGTCAGGAAAAGTAGTAGATTTGCTNTGTTTCATTTGTTGTTTTCTGTCCTCTGGAGATACCCTGTCATTGTGTANCCTGGACTGGTTTGAAGTCTCAATGCCCAGCCTCTGTCTCCTGAATGCTAAGATTACAGGCCTCTGTCACCATGCCCAGTGCTAATTCTCCTATTTTTAAAAGAGCAGATAAAGGGCTGGAGAGATGGCTTAGAGGTTGAGAGCACTTGTTGCGCTTGCAGAGAACTAGNCATTGGTTCTCAGCACTCAAATCCCACTACTACAGTTCACAACTACCTCTAATTCCAGCTCCAGGAGACACAACACCCTCTTCTGGCCTCCAACAACGCGCGCGCACACATACATACACACACACACACACACACACACACACACACACTGATACACAAAATAAAAATCTTTTTAAAGATTTATTTATGTTATTTTATGTGCCTGGTGCCTGTGGCAGCCAGAAGAGAGTACCAGATCCCCAGGAAGTGGAGTTACAGACAGCTGTAAGCCACCACGTGGGTGCTGGGTATCCAACTTTGGTCCTCTGCAAGAGAATCAAGTGCTCTTAACTGCTGGCCCCCAAAAATAATCTCTGTAAAAGGGCAAATGACCTGAAAAAAACACATCTCTCTCAAAAGATATACAAAGAGAAAATAAGCAT
The DNA here is from genome assembly GCA_001675575.1 of Neotoma lepida. Lineage (NCBI taxonomy): Eukaryota > Metazoa > Chordata > Mammalia > Rodentia > Cricetidae > Neotoma > Neotoma lepida. Next base: position 18,370 of record LZPO01035160.1, read on the forward strand.
CTAAAACAGAAAAAGGCCAACATCACCTACAAAAGAATGCAACTCAAAACTGCAATAACCACCACCTAACACCTGTGGTGTGGTCTGAATGTGAAACTTACCCTGAAGACGGAAAATAAGACAGATGAATCAGAGCATTCAGACACTGAAGAAAGGATAAAATGGGGAAATATGAACAGAGCATGCAAGTTCATGGGACACCATTAAAAGATGAAACTTATGAATCACATGGGATAGAAAGTGAATTAGATACAACACTTTGGACTCACCAAAATAGGATAAATAATGGAGTATTTTCTCTGAATCTGTTAAATGATAATAGACTGGACATTGTTAATGTAATTCTTGATTGTATATATTGTATATAGTTATTGAACTTATTNTATATAGTTTTTCTTATATTAGTTATAACCTTTTATTATTTAGGACAAAAACAGGAAATGTGGTGATATTTTGAACAAATAAAATTTGCCTGAAGATCAGAGGACAGAATAAGCCACTAGATTAAACACAGAGGCCAGGCAGTGGTGGCACACACCTTTAATCTTAGCACTCGGGAGGCAGAGGCAGAGATCTGTCTGGATTTCTGTGAGTTCAAGGCTACACTGGCCTATACGAGANTAATCCAGTCTAAAAGAGAAACAGAGCCAGGCAGTGGTGGCACACACTTTTAATGCCAGCACTTGGGATCACANACCTTTAATCTCAGCACTAGGAAGGTTGAGACAGGAAGTGGTATGGCTGGGCAGAGAAAGGAATACAAGGTGGGAGGAGACAGAAGCTCTGGCTCTTTCAGGATGAGGAGTTGGTGAGGTAAGAGGTAGTGGTTGTGG
>LZPO01035160.1:32100-44094 GCA_001675575.1 Neotoma lepida
TACACTTGTCAAATAAAAAACCCAATGTCAGTTGTGGGGTCTCCCTCCTCAACCTGTTGTTCATCAGGGCCTCTGAGACCCCCAAACAATACAGGACATTGTCGTTGCTCCTGGTGGCCCATACGAAGTTGGGAATGAAGGGNAGGGAGTGGAAGTGGATCCAGAAAGAGTCAGGGGAAAGAGCAGAGGGCGAATATGGTTAAAATACATTGTATGCAAACCTAAAGTTCTCAAAAAACTAATATATTTTAATTAAGAATTTTGGTTTTAAAAATAGAAATCAGTTTTGAGATGATATATGATATAATGTTATTTAAATGACATTCAAAAATTACAGCACTGGAGAATAGATCAATGGTTGCTGGTAATTAAAAGCAGGAGATGGATATGACTGCAGAGATGGCACAGATGTTTCAGTGGCTGACAGAGGTGTCCTCTATCCATATGTTAAACCCATATGGCACTTATATCAGAAAGAAATCCACCCTACAGGACAATTCTCAGTTACTATGACATGAGTTGTTCTCTCATCACCTTCCAGGGCTGGGGATGGGACCCGGGCCTTTATGGTGCTAGACAGGTCCTCTGCCACTGAGCTATCCTGCCAGCNCCTGTACATTGTTGTCTGAGATACCTATATGGAANTGGAAGGAATGAATGACTTATTTAACTATTTTTTCTTCTCCAAATAAGAGCTTAGATGCAGTGATGCACCTACCCCCAGACATTGGCNTTTAAATACTCTCTCCACCANCCTCGACCAAGGCCCAGTAAGGAGAGGAGGTTCTNAGCCACAGTAGAGACATAGCAGGCCTGGAGAGGCTCCCACTGGCCAAACTTAAGGAGTTACACACCATACAATGTAANNACATCATGTNTATTGAACAAGGATCCCCGGCTGTGGTGATGAGGAGGATATACCTGTGGCTACACTAAGACCCACCAAATTGTCACTTTAAACAAGTGCATTTGATGGAATGTGAATTATATCTCAAGAAAGCTGTTACCCAAGAAGAAAAAAATAAATAAATCCATGAGTCCATAGTTAAGATTAAAAAACAAAACAAAAAAAAAAACTGAAGGTGAAGAGGAAAACTCTTCTTCACAGATGAATGCCAATTAATAAACTCAGAGGAAAAAGACAGTATTAGGAAAGTCACCATTTTGCAATACCAATGTAATAAATGTTTCAAGCAAGAACATCCACAGATGGTAAAACTATTAGGTGAAAGATGATTGGGGAACAAGAGAGTCACACAGCCTTAAATATCACCCCAGGGATTGCTTCACAACAAAGAACTGAATCATCCATGTATGGAAATCAGAGAACACCTACCCAGGCCATAACCAACGCTGGCCATAACCAACGTTTATGTAGTGCCTGTGTAAAAACAGTCTAACCAAAGTAACCCAGATCTAATCACAGGAAATCAGACAATCTATATGTGTGGTTCCATAGACAAAATGTCAAAGTCGTGAGGGAAATGAACAGCCATGTGCAGGGTTCATCTTCCACCTTCNGAGGACACACTATGACCTTCACAAGTGAGATGCCCTGTGTACACTACACCTTTTAAACTCAAACATCTGCAAGGATGGTGAAAACCCCTTGGTAAACAAATAGGTAAGTCAACAGACAAACTACACACAGCGTAACTGTCACAGGACCTGTCCATCTGTCAGTCAGTATGAGGCCTACCCTAGTCTCCAGAGAAAGAAATGGCAGGGCAGAAAGGAGGAAGGGATGGAGGAAGGACACAAATATAAAGCAATTAAATCCATTTATCTGGAACGTTAGGATGTATCCCTGCTGGGGAGGGCATAGAGCAAACCACATCCCATCTTCCGCCCCCAAAATTCCACAGTCTAATGTCTAAACACAGTATCCAAAAGTATAGACCTAATCCAAACACGGCAACAAAAGCATTGTTCAAAGGCTACCTGTAGAAAGTGAGGAAGGAAAGAGGATGGGCAGGGCTGCCCATCATGCCTTCTGTTAACTCCTTACACTTATCTCTTTGACAAAACAGTAAGAGTTTAGGAATTAAGTTTTAAATTTAACTTGACATTTTCAGGTTATTTTAAATTCTTTCACAGAATGTCTAACCCTGGGCCTTTTTCAGCTTCTAAAAATAAAATTACTGTTTTACTTTTGTGGATGAGTCTTTTGCCTGCCATGTATGCTTATGCAGCACATGCAGAGCTGGTACCCACAGAGGTCAGAGAGGGGCCAGGTGCCCTAGACCNGGAGTTACCATGTGGGTGCTGGGTCCTCTGGAAGAGCAGCCAGTGCTCTTAACCACCNAATCCTCTCTCTAGCCCCCATTGTTTCTTTTTGGTTTTGGAATAATTTATAGATTTTTATCAAAGTCACTTTATGGTATAGAGTCCACACATATTCTGTTGCTGATTCTAGAATAGTCCTTGAAGCCAGTGTCCATGGGGCTGGAAAGGTAGCCCAAGGGCAGAGCAGGCAGCTAACAAAGCCGCAGGCTCATTCCCAGCACATGAAAAACCAACAGCAACTACAGTACAGGACTAAATCACCAGCCCTGCACACAGAGGCCAGGACGGCAAACCCTACAGGCCACACTGTCGCTCTCACCTGAANGTCAAGTACCCTTAGACACCTGCTTCCTGCCCAGGCCCAAAGCCACCTCCACCAGACTCTTGAGTCTCCTCTGAGCTCCTATCTCAGGCAGGCTTTCGTCATTACTTTCTAGCATCTTGACAAGTTTGCACATCTCTCCGTTGGGCCTGTACGAAGCTGCCTCATGATCATACTGAAATTGGTTATATTTTTGTTTTGTTTGGGTTGGGAGGCTGAGACAAGGGGACTTAGTTTGAGGCCAGCCTGTTCTAGATAAGGAAGCACTGTCTTCATTTGTTTTTGCTTTGGGTTTTTGACTTTTATTTTTAAAGAGTTCCATGTATCCAAGGCTGGCCTCAAACTCGAAAGAGAGGTAAAGATGACCTTGAACTCCTGACCCTCCTGTTTCTGCCTCCAGTTTGGTCATTACAGGCATGTACTACTACATCCATTTTTATGCCATGCTGGGGAACAAACAGGCTATGTATGCTAAGCAAGCACTCTATTAGCTGACACTGTCTTTAAATTAAAGAAAAAAATTAATAAATTAAATTCTGAGCATGTGTGTACGAAAACTAAAAAAAAATATGCTTTCAAGTACTTTGGATCAGGATCATAAAAAAAAAAATGTTATCATGCTCCAATCTGAACCACTTTTATTGATGACAGTGAACAACAAAGCTTCTAGGTACCTCCTGCCGTTCAGTTCTGACTTCAACATTTAAAACACAGGCCTTGGGCGCCCTCTAGTGTCTCATTCTATACCACAAGCTTCACATCAACTTAAGTAACCAAAAGCAGCATTTTCAGAGAAGAAATAAACTTTCCTTACTGGTTTCTTTTCCACCATTACATAATAGTCACTTGGCTACATACCAAAGANATCTCAATGCCTGAGCATCAACTTTCCCACCTACTGCTCATGCTGAAACCCAGAGAAGGAAAGAGGGTAGATGTCCAAGAGGTCAAAACATTTTAAACAAATTTAATGAAGATTATAGGAAAGAAGATGAAGTCAGCATTAATGCTTAATTTACCCTTCAGAATTCTTTAAAATTCAGAAGTTGCACGTGAAGGGCTAGAGAGATAGATGGCTCCTGGGTCCCCAGCACTTGTGTAAAAAAAATAAAAATAAAAATAAAATCAATGCATAATCACTCATGTTTAAAAAAAAAAAAAAATCAGGGCCTAGCCACATGCCTGCTATAAGCCCAGAGCCATGGAGGGCAGAGACAGAGAATCAGCAGGGCTTGTTGGCTGCCAGCATAGCTCTAGGTCAAGTGAGAGGCCCTGCCTCAAGGGGAGAAGCCTGAGGGTGGTAGACCACTCAGTGTCCTCCTCTGGCCTCCATGCACAGGCATGAGCACCTGCATGCCCAGGGACACAGACACACACCCCGCCACACACCCACACAAGCACAGATGCACACACACGACACTGTGCTCTGTTTTCCGCTTCCGTTCCCGATCCAAGCTTTGCATATCTGTAGTCATTTTCCTGGAATTTACTGAAAGGGAGTGATCAGCTTATCTGTGAGGCGTGAGCAAGTAGCATCCTGTGACCAGGAATGCACACTTTGGGGCTTCACACATGTGACCTCAAATTCCACTCCCACCACTTCCTAGCTCTATTGAATCTTTCAAGCTTCAGCTCATTGATCTGGAAAAAGGCTAATGTTTTATAGTTTAAAAATTTAAAAATATATTAAGTATGCAACCATTATTCATTTCAAACTGTAACTTTTCATTATATGACCCCATGGTAGTCCGAGCCAGACTGTCAAATCTCACCAATACAAATCTTCAAGTTCCTTTAAATAACCTTCAACCTAGAATTGCTCATAAAAGTTCTGTATTTTAACTTCAAATTTAATGTTCTTAATACATAAATGTAGTTTCTCTCTTAATCCTCCTAGTAAGATGGAATTTGTGCAGACAGTAAGATTATACCAGTAATAGAGTTTGCAAGCTCTGCTGTTTAATGGCCACACTTGGCAAACATCTGATGAAGGATCTTCTTTGCAAAACAATAGGTTGTTTACTATTTTTCTATATAATTTCAGAAAACAGTTATTCATGGATATATGTGTGTGTGCATTTATATATTTCATGGATGTGTGTGTGTGTGTGTGTGTGTGTGTTTGTCCATCCCCTCCAAAGGAGCAACCTTAATTAAAAATTAAGATAAGGTTATTTGCAGAAAACACACGAATATCAGAAAGTATATTAAGAAAATTCAAGACAAGAACTGGCTCCACTGGATAAGTAGCAGAGCTGGCTGGTGGGAACTACAAATGTGCCAGAGAAGTATGTGAGGACTCCATAATTCTTTTCACCGCATTTTATTTATTGTGTCTGTGTGTCTGTGTGTGCATTTGAGGACCAAGTGTGGAGGTCAGAGAACAGCTTATGGGAGGGAGCCGGTTCTCCTTCCACCAGGGGGTTCCAGGAATCNAACCCAGGTTGCCAGGCCTTTAGCAGCTGGGCCATCTGGCAAGCCAAGGCATTTCTGAAACTTTACAGTGAGAACACAATTTGTCCAAAGAATAAGAAAAGTAAACAGCGGCTGGCTTCTGTAAACAGAACCTAACAACACATACAGTAAAGGACTCAAGTTATTTTTTCTACATTAAGTTAATTTTACNAAATTGTTCTGCTTAAAGATGTTTATTGAAGAGATTGTGAAAATTGTAGGCTAAAATCCAAGCTGGAGCACAGTGACGTCAAGATCTTACACTAAAGGATTAACTGAATGAATTATCCATCATTCTTCACAGGTCTCTCCAGCAGTTACAATAATGCAAATGCAATTAAGTGACTCATCCTATAAACCTCTGCAATTAAAGGGGAAATTTCATTTTCATTTGTTTAATATTCCCATTAATAAGAATGTCTTAGTACACGTTTACTGAATGAGAAAGCAATGGACAAATTCCAAGGACAAACAGAGATTTTCTTTTCTTTTCCCATGAAGCCAACATTATGGAATTTAAACAGATGTTCTATTTAGTCATAGTTAATAAAATGAATTCTAGAGGATTAGAATTGGGCTCAGTGTGTTTGCACTCGATTATAACTGAAAGACAACTTTGCACTAAAACTGTGCAAAGGCTGCTGGTCATTCTGCATTTGACAACCACTGAGATGTAGATCAGTGAATGCCTACAGCACTCCTCCTCCAACAAAGCCAGACTTACAAAAATAATTTTTCTAAGGGTTAAGAAAATTGAAATCTTGGAAAAGTATGTCCAACTTGGAATTTCACCGCCTGGCAAGTGTGCAGATCTAACAATGCAGCGTATCATTAGAAGAGCCACTGCTTGACTGTTTCCAGCCCCAATTAGAGCTGCCTCGCCCTTCAGAGATGAACGTGGTGTCTGGTAGCATGGGAACAAAACAAAACGGAGCTTAATGGAATGAGGAAACCAANACATATTTATTGANAGCCCACTGTGTAGACTCTGTATGCTAGAGAACCAGCATGCAAAGGAGAGAAAAGACAACAGCTTCGAGANGAAAACACACACACACAAGAAATAGGATGGAGAAACCAAAGGTGAAGCAAAGAGGCAAATCAAAGAACAATGTCAAAGACACATGCTACAACACACAGCTAGAAAACCTCTCTTATCAGACAATAAAGAGTACAACCAAGAAAGTGGGAAGTAGTGGACAGACCTAATTCTGGCAGCAAGTAGTAAAGTCCTAGGGCAGTTGCTTCACATCATTCTTCAAAAGAGGACATGGAAGTACCAGGACTCATTCAGAAAGTCTCTCAGGCTGAAGACGCACATCAGTGGCAGAGGGCCTGATTGCCTACCAAGCCCTCAGAACAATCCTAGCAAAGCAAAANGCTTTCTTTGAATGGCTCATTGTGCTGGGTAATAGTCTGGCAACAGTGATACAAGCTGGAGTCACCCGAGAAGAGGGACCTCAACTGAGAAAACGCCTCCACCAGATTGGCTATGGCCAAACCTGTGGGACATTTTCTTGATTAATAATTGATGTTGGAGGGCCTAGCTCCCTTTGAGTGGGGCCACCCCTTGGCAGGTGGTCCAGGTTGTATAAGAAAGCAGGCTGAGCAAGCCATGGGGAGCATGCCAATAAACAAAATTCCTTCATGGGCTCTGCTTCTGTTCTTGCTTGAGTGACTTCCCTCAATGATAGATTGACATGTAAGGGTGTAAGCCAAATACACCCTTTCCTCCCCAAGTCGCACTTGGTCAGAATGCTATATTATAGCAATAGAAAGCAAACCAAGATGGTGCTCTTATTTGAAACATGCAAATTAGCCTTTTCTAAGTAAATTAGCAACGAAACACAATGTTTCCTGACCTGCTCATATTAATGATTTTGAAAGGTCAACCACTAGAGTAACTGCCCCACACCATATTTACAATGATAAAACTCTTGTCTCCCAGACATCTGGATGAAATATCTTGACCCTTGGCTGAGCAGCTCCATCAGCAACAACAGCCCTGGGCCCCTCTTTCAAACACCTGCTATCATAAACCACAGTTACACATCCAAATATAGACAGAACCAAGTGGCTTCTGGAGGCAAGAACTTAACTTCAAGTCAGTGTTAGTCTAGGTGTCCTGGTCGGCTGTCCCACTCTGGCATCTTACCTAGCTACCTAAGAGCTCAGTAGGACAGAGTATGCAAAGTTCCTAGCAAAGAGGGGAAAACTGGGGATCAGAAACAGTACTTGCCAACTGCAGACAGTTGGGGGCAGAGTTGGACCCTACATGTAGGTAGGCAGGTGTCTTTTTACTATTAAGGGCTTTTTTCTGGCTTTGGTTTTCTTTGAAGATAGGATCTTGCTATGTCTCTCATACAGGCCTTGAACTAGTCATCCCCCTGTCTCCAACTTTAAAGACTCTTGATGACCAAGAATACAAACTTAGTTCATGTTTCTTGAGTTCCTATTAGATAAGAGGCATGACAAAAGAGATTTACATCTATCCCCTGGGTTAGTTCTCCAAAGAATGATGGATAATTCAAATAACCCAATAAACAAGAGTTCTAACACACACAATTAATACATTCAGTTTTACTTAAAATTAAAACTACAATGACATCATTTTCAGCTCATAGACTGCTAACACCACCAGTAAGACAAGGGAGCTTCTGAATTCTCAGCAAAAATACAGGCTGGAACTTCCCCACAAACTCAACTTTCTATCATCTGTCAAAATTACATATTTATTTGTTTAGCCAAATCATTATATGTCTTGGCATGTAACCTACAAAGAACCCAACCCATGTGTACACAAACGACATTACACATTGGGGTGCATCTGTAATGGCCAACAATGGGGGACTGGCTAAGTAAATAAAGGCTCATTTGTACAATCAAGCACCATACAATCATAAAGAATCAAATGATCCAAAAATATATTTGGTTAGCAAACATCATCACATGAAATGGAGCCCAAAGGATCAAATGAATGGCCCTAGTAGGTACTCAAGAGACTATAACAACATGAAGAGTTTTATGTCTCTCTTCTGAGAGAGCAGACAACAGAATCAGAAAGGAAATTTTAAGGACAACCCACAGACATCCCTAAAGGGGAGCACTTATTGCCTGACAGGGATGATGAGAGTGACGAGTCTGCAAAGTGAGGGCATCTCCTCTGGAATGAGCTACTCAATGACTTTTGCATCTCAATTTGGGGCCTCAAATTTACAGAACAAGCTGTACCATCCATTTGGCCTGCATGTAAGTCGGGGTGGGGGGGTTACCTTTATTTACCTCCAAACTATTGAGTGGCTACACTCCTGTACAAGAAGCCAGGAGTGCCATGGTTAAGATGGCAACATCTACAACCCAGACAGCACCAACAGCATCATCTCCTCAGATCCGAGCAGCAAAAGCCACAAACTGGAAATTCCTCCTCTAGGACACAAAGTCAGGCTCCTTCTGGGGCATCTCCCATGTCTTCCCCTCCAGCNTCTAGTAAACATGCAGCTGAGGTGAGAGGTTCATTATCCTCCTGGCAAGCACCTCACTCTCTGAAAGCATCCTTCTTAGCTTCAGGTTCATTGGGAAAGCTAGGAAATCCTGGATTCTACTGAGACATGCAACACACACACTCACACTCCTTCCCTGTCTTTGTTCAGGCTAGTAGAGCTACTTATCTCTTTGACTACTTCTAATTGCAAGCCTTCAAGAATCATGGCTCATTTTGTGTCTGTCTGTGGGTACATGCGTGTACCCTCACATGCACANGTATGCAAGTATGTATGCATGTGTGTATGCATGTGTGTATGTGTGAGCATGGGAGGTCAGAGGTCAACATCAGGTGTCTTCCTCAATCACTTTCCACCTCATTTTTGGAACACAGTCTCTCACCAAACCTGGAACTCATCAGTTCTGCTAGGCTGGGTGACCAGTGAGTGCCAGGAATCTGGTTACCTCTGCTTCTCCAATCCTGGNGTTATAGGCAAATGCCAATACAACCTTCTTTTGATGTGGGTTCTGGGGNATTCAAACCCAGGTCCTCACTCTTGTCTGGCAGGTACTTTACCAACTGAACCACTTCCCCAGCCCTAAGGCTTGCTTTTATCAATGTGACAAATTGCTGAGTACACCCAGGTGGACATCCTCTGAACTGCAAGGTGTATCACTACAGCCCTTAAATGCATGGTAAGGAAGACTCCCCTCTGTGCTTCTCCATCAGAGCAGAGCTGTTCTGCATAACCCTAAGTAAAATGTGTAGATAACGGCATCAGCTGAACTTAACTCACTCCAAGTTCTTTTGAAACAGATTGCTTTTCTCTGCTTTCTTTCCCTACCCGAGTCCTTCTAATTCACATTCAACAGCATAAGTCTAATTTGCACAGAACTTTGAGGTCGATGAACCTGAAATCATCTTGACAACATCCACAAATATTACTGTGCTCCCCACTTCCATCTTACTGCAATAACCCCAACGCACCAAGATGCTCAGCCATATCTAATTTGGTCAAGTCCATGAGAAAGATGAACAGAGGAAAGGTGAGGTAAAGAGTCTTGTTCAGACTCAGTGCAAAATTCACAGAAACTGGACTANTTCAGGAGAACAAGAGGCTAAAGTATACAATCTCTACAAACATCAAACACAGCACAATGTGTGACAGTGCTCACAAAGCCCAGAGAACACACACTTTGCTTCTAACGCAGGGAGCCAAACTTCNATCCCCTCCTAAAGGCTACTGCTAGTGAGATAAAACTATTTGAAAGAAAAAATTGCACACTGAAAATCGTATCCATTTCCTGGTGGTTCTCACTAAAGCGTCTGTGTATTTCTTATTGAGACAATCAAATGGGCTCTAGACAAAAAGATCCTATATTACTGTCAGTGTAATGTGGGGCTTGAAGCTGCTCATAATGCAGAACTGTTGTTTAAAGCAGACACCTCACTTCTCATTTGTCTCCCTTAGAGGAGAAGCTGAATTTCATTCAGCAGTAATTCCCCTCCATCCCAGCTGAGACTGTGCACGGAGCAACACCTCAACTGAAATCAGCTCTGAAGGCTCCTTTATGAGCCCACAGAATGCACAAGACCCCAATTAAATTGCCAACAAAGCTCTGCCATTTTGAGTAAACAAAGTCATCTCAGTAAGGTCATACAATTCACAAGGATTGCAGCCAAAAAATTAATTACTAGCACNACATATGTCAAAACAAATTTTGGAAAGGATGGAACAACAGTTGTGAGCATGTGTTTTATCTCTTTGTATGCAAAACTAGCACTCTCTGGAATGGAAATATATTCATTTATTCAGCCCTTTTCAGAAAAATAAAAAATGTTGATTACTCTCTCCTCCACTTTTTCCTGCATCCAGGTGTAAGATGAGCAAATTCCACAGGTATAGTGAGTCAGAAAGAAAGGGCAAAAGGAGGCTCATACAATAGCAATGAATGTGGAACATTCGGTTTGCAAAAAAGGGAGCTGTTAGGCTCCACAATGAGGCAGCACTGCAGGCGTTACCTCATGAAAGCCAAAGCCCCAGGCCACACTACACACTGTGTGTGTGCCCTCAGGAGGCCTGCAAGCCATGGGCAGTGCAAAACAAGAGCTTTCAAAGAATTTCAATATTCTACTAACTCCCATATTATTTACATTAGAAATACTTTTATAAGTTAAAATGTTTTAGTCCCAGAATTCCAAGAAGAGGAGGAAACATTATCAACTTCTTCCTTCTGTCATGGAAAATTGTGTCCTGGACCAAAACCATTTCTCACATCTCACTATGTAAAATTCCAAACAGTCTCCCCTCTCGAAGGCAAAGATTAAAGTATGCTGTCTACAGTATCTAGTGACGTCATTACTGAGGGCCAAGTCTTGCTTTACTGTTTCCTCTCCTGCCCCACCCCACTCTAAAAACCAGTACAGCATGTTAGTTAGCAGGCAGAAGATAAAAGCGCTGGGTTTCTCTCCAGACAGAGTCCCCAGTCCACTGCATTCCACATCGGGGAACCAAAAGCTACCTCCCTGTGGTGGGCTTCGTACCATGTTCTTCCTTATTTCAGCCACCAGACCCTTAGTCACCTAGAATGATAATGACACCAGCCCGTCCAGCAAACCATCNCAAGNACTCTTCTAGATGGAAGAACCAAGGTGCAACTAAACAGTTTCTGAGTGATGGTATTCTCCTTTTGATTTCTTAAGCTAGTTTCTCCAACTATATTTCTGATTCTTGAGAAACATAGGGTCACTATTCAAAGGCCACCTGCTTCAGGACTTGAGGCGCAGTAATTGGGTTTACCTCTCTCAANACTGTGCTTCTATAGCCTCGGTACAGTCCCTGGATGCCCTGAAACAGACAAGAGACAAGCGATCAGAAAGTTGGAACAACAAAGATGTGTGAAGAATATTCTAGAAAGAGACTCGCTTGCTCTAAAATTTGAGTTCTAAGACATTCCTCAGCCACAGTTTTCTAAAGTTAATTCTAAACTGGCCTAAGGCACACAAGCTTGGGGTTAGCTCCCTTAAAGTTCACATCTCTAATAACAAAACAAGATACATGGTATTAAGTAACAGCATTTTATCTTTGGAAAACATTTACATTGTATACATTTAAAAAAACCAATCCATCATCCTTTAATGTAAGAAGAGGACTTATTTCAGAAATTGGTCAATAATCTCTCAATAAAGGATGTATTACAGATAAGCCTAGCGTTACATGCTTAAGCACACACATAGTCCAATGAGCAGCCCATAGGACTGAGCTCATTCCTACAGTTGGTAACATCAGAAAGATGAGGGATGTGGTGGCACACACCTGTCATCCCAGCATGAGGACAAGGAAGGAGGCTGAATACCAGCCAGAGCCACACAGGAAGTCCCCACCTCCAAAACAAAGAGTAACTTTTTCTTTAAACCTAAACTAAGATTGGCTCACATTATTTAAGGAAAA